>VCRD01003128.1:25948-36692 GCA_006783055.1 Trinorchestia longiramus
TCGTGTTCCAGCCATAAAGTCACTTCGTGAAGAGCGACTAATTGCTTCCTTGTACGTGAGGAGGACGAGCCTCACAGGTCAAATTAAAGGCTGGCTCCACTATACATAGCTATCTAAATCTAGTCTTTAAATCTAGTGCCTAAATCTAGCCTTGAGGAAGTGTTCATTCCACCGAAAAAAATATTAAAACCCTTCTTTTCTTCCTTTATAGATGGGTGTTCTGTTTTTCTGAGGCTGATGCTGTTCCGATAAGACTAGTAAATATATACAAGTCGTCATTGTATCTAAATTGCAATTTCGTCAGGGCTCTAAAATGAAAACAGCATAGAGAAAATTAAGAATTATGTTGAAAAGTATTTCGCACAATAACACGGATACCTGTTCAGTGAATATCATTATCGATAACTGTGTAAGTGTAAAGATAGAAAAAATGTACATGTTGAAAACAAAATGAAATTAAAATGTTTATAGATATTACTTATTCTGAATAGAAAACCAGCTACTTTTTCAGTTAAGATCTGATATTTTTATGCGTAAGCTAATCTAAATCTCGCAGAAATATTGTCGGTTTTTTTAATAATAATAGGTAATGATACTTTATGTATCTATTTAAATTTTAACGCTTGCTTTCATTGAACGTTTGCTTAGTGCGGTCATTTATGGAGAATTTCCTAGAAATATTGATGCTGTTACCTTGTACCATTTTCTTGCAAATAATCCATTTTTTTGCCTTTTCTTCCTTTATGAGAAGGCACATGAAGACAGTTTTACTTGATTCTGGTCCAAAATTTCTATTGTTACGAATAAGCGTAAATTTCCATTTGCATTTACGTATTGAAATGTACAGATTATCAATATGAAGTGTCAGAAATCATTGACTGTCGTTTGCTTGAAATTGTTGCTCAATAAAAATATGAAAATACTGAATAAAAATTCATTTGTTATATATCAATTTGTGTAAGTTTTTTCACCAGGCGGCGATTAATTGCTTAATAATTAATAAAACGTTGCAATCCATGTGCATCATTTCAGTTTCGTTTCTTTTCATAATTTTTTTGCAGAATCTGTATGAATTGTGATGCTTTTGAAAAATCTGTATGAATTGTGATGGTTTTGAAAAATCTGTATGAATTGTGATGCTTTTGAAAAATCTGTATGAATTGTGATGCTTTTGAAAAATCTATATGAATTGTGATGTCTTTGGAGAATGTATGTGAATTGTGGCAATATCTGTGGTGAAAGCTAATTTTCGTCTCTTCCTAGTCTTGCTCCTAATGCTTGCCTGCCAGTAGAAATTTAAAAATAATAATTGACAAGAAAATTATCTCTTGATACCAGACTAAACTACTGTTTGGAGACTCCGACGTCGTCTCAGGCCTCATCAAGACTCTCTCTCACTGATCTTGTTCTGTTCTTGTATGGGTATAACTTTCTGGATTCCAGAGCTATGAATTCATTTGTCTGTTGACTTGCTTTAATCTAATTTGAATTCACAATGAAAAAACACGCGCTAAACTACGTAATTGATATTGAAGTTTTAATGGGATGTAATGACGTTAAAATCGCAGTTGAAATTAATGGAAAACCCGCCAGCGACTTGTTATAGTAGTGTTAATAATTAAATCAAGACTAGAATCGTGCGGTTAGAGCTAGTGACTTGTTGGTCTTTTAGTACTACCGAATTATTCAGTTGAAACATTATTTGATATTTTCTAAAACTAGCTTAAAAATATTTTCTAGTGCAAATTTTTTTGTGTGAAGAATTTGTAATATCATGAACATGTTTATCTGATTATTTCGAAGTTCAAGGTTAAATAATAGGCCTAGTTATTGGTAATGAATTATGAGTAAGAATTACATCAGTCAAAAAATTTCTAGTGCATAAGTGTACTTTTTTTCATCTTTATTTTCATCTACTGAGCATCACTGGAGCTTCGTATGCATTAAATTCATGACTTAATGAACTTCGTTCACACATTGTAAGACTACGAAGCTATTTCAGACGTGTAAATGGTAAGTAGCAAATTTCCTTTACCAGTTTGTGTTATAAACTGTGCTGTTATATTAAGAAGAACTCAAGCTTGATGTTCACGAACATCAAGCTGGAAGACTAAACTGAAAATTCTAGAACAACATACGCAGTGTTGTTTAAAATGACATCAAATTTACTGATGTTCAAAACGCCAGGTTATTGTTTCATAATTTTTTACGACTCAAATATTCTAAACAGGCATACGTTGGTGAGCAAATTAACTTATACTTTATTTTGTCGATTTTGGTTAACTTCATGGATACCTTTGAGTGGTGCCAGTGATATTAACTGTGGTGTTTGTGCAGTCATATACATAAGGCGTTATTCACAGATGCCATGAAGGGGTACCTGTGGAGTTACCTATTTCAGGTACCATTCACCTGAAGAATGAATTTCAAAAGAAGATTTGTGTGTTATTTCTGCGTATTCAGAAAGTTCGTTTTATGCTTGATCAATCGAGTGAATTTTTAGCGCCGTGCTCAGAATATTGTGAATCTTCGGCTGTTCTGGTATATTTTTGCCATTGTTCAGTTTAGGTGGTTTCATAATTCTTTTCAAGTATTTGTTGTTCCCTATACGTTGAGTTCGATTTGTTTAAGAATACCTGAAGAGTAATTATTCATTTCTAATTTCAGAATTCGTATGTACTCAACACGACTTAATTTACATATGCGTGGTAGCGACTGATTAGAATGTAGTTTGTAGATCTATTTAATGAGTACATTGTCTTTTTTTCATCACATAAATAATTAAAATCAATTTTTATTTGAATAAATTCAGTTGAAGTTTTTCTCTCTTTCCTGTTTCTTGATTATCAATATAAAAATAGCTATTAGTTTTTTGTGTACGGTAACAAACCACACAACATTTTAGCTGAGAGTGGTCCAAGGGCAATTTTCTGGAAGTGATACGCTGGATGTTAATGAAAACAATGGAGCGGCGGCAACGACCACCCTGTTCAGTTGCTTGTACGGCAGTTCTGTCCTCTGCTTCGTATTCATGAGCACCCAGCACTGCTGCTGATACTCCTTTCTTTTTCACGTCCCGACCTTAATACTCAACGAAAATATTGATTTTAATCTCATCAACACAGCTCACTTATTTCATTCATCATTGTGGTGTTGCCTGGGCTTTTAATGAAGGTTGTAATCTACGTGTAGCTGATGAGTTCCTCCTCGTCTCGTAAAGGACTATGAACCGAAATTTATGCTTCCAAAAAGAGGATAATTAGCGAGTAAAGGCTTGCATACAATTGAAATAGTTCATGAGCATTCAGAAGCAAGCTTGACACAAACGGGATTCAGCTCAGTATTTCCTATCACGTGTCTGTATACTCTATTGGAAATAAAGTTCTTTTTTTAATAAAAACCCTGGCTGTTTATTTCAGTTCACCGTATTTTTTGGAGTATTAATTAATTATTAGCAAATTTTTACTCAATTTATTTCGAATCAGTATATATTCGTTATGATTTAAATTAAATGAAAATTCAGAATTATGAATACAAGATATAAGTTAGGATTGACACATTGCTGGAAACTATAACTCCGACAAGATGCAACTAATTTTCTGAACAGTCAGACTGCTAACTTTGTTCATTTCGGCAGGCAAAGCGTCCAGTCTTTCCGTGGTTTAATTTTATTTAAACTTTAAACACATGATAGCTGTGCGCATGTGTTTAAAGTTTAGAAGAACCTTTACACTTCAGGCACATCTTTTGTTTCACCACGAGTTTTATTTTGTAGAGCTGCGCTGAAAAAAATGATGAGCATCCTTGACAGCGTCATGTGTACTTGGCTAGAGGCTTGTTTTGTAGTCACGGGACGTACAGTCAGTTTCTATCAAGTTCACAGGTTAATAATAGTTACTTTATTGTCAGGTGAGCCTTGTTTCTACTTTTTCTTTGTTCTTTACTCATTTGGTTAAATCAATGTACACAATTTGCGCTCTTGCTCCTTAGTTGGCGCTGTTTTGTAGTTTTGGATTGTAGCACTTGGATGTTGGAAGAAATGTCCAACTGGAAAATTAAATTTGAAAACATTTATAATGCCACAATGTATATTTTATAGGAGAATGAGTTGGGAGAGTTGAACTTTTACACGGAATTTATTTTTTGTTGCTTTGTATCTGAGTAACTTTGAGGCCCTAAACTCCTGTGATCCAAGACTTCTCGTTTTGAGTCCTAAACTTTGTGATGAAGTTAGTAATTAGGGTTTAAATTTCATTTTCCCTTCTGTTTCTTCTGTGTGGTATACCGTTCAGCCAGCCTTGTGAACTAGTGTCTTCAGTTCTTTCACTTTACTCGTCGCTTTACTTTGTCGTCTGTACAGATGCTTGCACTCACTCGAGTTTGCCAGCTGCCAATAGTCGTGCCAACAGAAGTAGGAATTGTACATTCTTGTGTACAATTTAGTTTTTGTGTGAACTAAATCATTAGCTTCACAGTAAGAACTGTAAATGATATTTAAATGTGTAATTCCACTATATAATAACACAGTTTGTTGCTTGCTTGCTTGGTCCGTCTCTGTCACTCTTTTAAGGATTTAGATAGGAGAAAATTCAGTAGGGTATGCATGTATTGTAAGCATTGTATTGTGGATACCAAAGGCACATCCTTCAATGTGGAAACTCCTTCGTTAAGTCCGCGTCCACTGGCAAACCAAACGAACTAAACCAGTAAAAATTACATGAATTTATTCATGTGTGGGTCAACTTGTATTAAGAAGAATATACAGGGTGTTCCAAGAAAAAAACAGACCGAACTTTGAATTGATAAAGCTCTGCAGTTATTGTTGATAATTTAGTTCTGTAAAATCCAGCTTGTTCACTAAAAATTTGTTCTTTAAGAGCGAAAATTTTATTTTGTTTTATTACACGAAATTGTTACAATACCGTTGTTAGTAGAGGCCACCGAAAGTACATTTGCTCTGGGGTATGAAACTCAAAAGTCTAGGAATAAAAAATTATTATACTTTAATAATCAATGTCTCATTGCCAATAAATACATTTTAATAACATGATGAAAATCTTCCATTTCATTTTAATTGACTTCGTCGCCAATTACAACTTTTTTCATGAAACGAGCATGTTTGTTAAGATGCCATTCAGCGAATAGCCTACGACGGGGAAAGTCTGTTTCAAGAAGTTGACGTCTTGCAGGAATCTTGTAAGGATATCAATGTAAATCACAAACAACAATACGATTAAACGATGACTTTGTTAGAGGCAAACCATTTCTTCTGAAAGACACTTGTGGAGTTTGTAGATGCAAATTTTGCACATTTTCAACGTTTTCTTCAGATCTCGCAGTTCTTTTATTCCCTGAACGGTCTTTCTTCAAATAATGGCTAGTTCCTTCTACTTGGTAATTATTAGCATTTTTCCAGATTGTATCTTTGCATGGCGGTCTTCGACCTGGGGAATGTTGAACAAATAAGGCCTGTACACGTTTAATGCTTCTAGTTGAAATCCAGGTTGTGACTACAAACACTCTTTGTTCTTTTGTTAACTGCATAATACAGGGTATTTGCGAGGGAAACTTGTTCTTGCAAGCATGTTTTATTCATGCAAGTGCTATTGTAGATACTGATTTACATAAAAAACAAGCTGGCCTTTACAGAACTAAATTATCAGCATTAACTGCAGAGCTTTATCAATTCAAAGTTCGGTCTGTTTTTTTTAGACCCTTTTATAGATACTTCATTTGGTCTCGAAGAAATTTATGTAATTATAAGTAGTATGAAAAATTCGTTAAAATCTATTAATGATACTAGATAGAACTCGTTTGAAAGTGATACAATTAAGGATTTTTAGCTCTATGATTGCGTTATAAGTTTGATTAGATGTGACTAATTTGAAATTATTATAAAGACGAATATATTAAAGATTTACGACGAATTATTGTGTTTTAAATGAATATTTTTCATGAATATAAACAGAACTTCCATTCTGTATCTTTTCTATCGATAACATGGCCGTGAATATTTAACGGTTTGAATGTGATAAAATTAAGGATCCCTGAAATTAAATACACATTTTCCTTTTACTCTAAACCTATCTAATACTAAGAATGACCGTCGTGTGTTTATATATTTATTTATTTATGTGTTTCGTGTCACGCTCTTAAGAATAGATAGGTAGAAATTAGCACTGGCGATCTTGGTTTCATTTCACTGGTAAACTAATTCTTATTTTCGCTGTACAAGTACACTATAATAAGTCACTTTCAAAATAATTAGTGAGTTCCAGAGCCTTATATACTCGAGTCCGTATCGTGGATACCGAGTTCGGCGGGGTATTGCATATTACAATATACATACACAAGCTCGCAGTTGCTTTCAGTAATGCTGAATTTCTGTATCTAAGATATGACACGAATGGTTATAACTACTTCTATTGCAGCTCAAAAATGCTGTATTCTAAGTGTATTATACACTAGATTTGCCATCATTTTTGATGGCACAGGTACACTAGTTAACTAAATAGTTCGTGGAAATTACACGCTTTAGTTTTGATAAATTTGAGATTATTATTAGACAAATGTATTAAAAATTTACAACGAATTAGTGTTCTTATGAATACTAGACAGTTCCTGTGGAAATTCCACGATTTATGATTATACCGACGAATGTATTAAAGATTTAAGACTAATTATTGTGTTTTAAATGAATAGTTTTCAATAATCTATACAGAACTTCTATTCTGTACCATATCTCCTGATAACATGACCTATATAGTACCCGTTGAAATTACTTAGTTTAAAAGTGATAAAATTAGGGATCTGTGAAACAAATTACATATTTTAGTTTTACCCATGGTACTATCATCTGAATATTCTTCGTGAATACATACAGAACTTCCATTCTGTACCGTATTTACCGATAACATGGTAAATAAGAATTACCGATAAGATAAGAGAAAAAAGCTGATAACGGAAAAAATTGTGTGTTTTATAGTGATCCGGCGCCTTTGGTATCCACAATACAATGTTTGTAATATGTACATGCATACCCGTTCTGATTTCAGTTCAGTAATTTTTTTTCAGTAATAGATAGGAAGTAATGGGACGGACACACACACATACAGAGAGCGAGAGCGAGACAAAGAGAGAGAGAGAGATGGAAATACATAGTCGATTATATATTTAGATTCTTCATGAATATATCCAGAGTTTTCATTCCGTATCTTATCTACCAAAACATGTCCTACATGCCTTAAATAGTACCCGTAGAAATTTCACGGTTTAAAAGTGATAAAATTAAGAAGCTATGAAGCATTTGTTACATATAGTATTATAATACATTTTTCAGTTTAAGCGTGTTACTATCAGAACCTGATTATTTTTCGTACATGTATACAAACCTTCCATTTTGCATCTAATCTACCGATAACATGGTCGTGTAGGGGAAGAAGGCTAATAGCAGGAAAAAATAGCGTATTTTATAGCAATACGGTGCCTTTGGTATCCTCAATACAATGGCGATAATTCATGTACGAGTATACCCATTCCGATTTAAGTTCATTAATTTTTCTTCAGCAATATATTGTAAAAAATGGAACGGACACATAGATAGAGAGATAGGCAGAGATGGTGATACACTGTGTATTATACAAAGTATCCCAAAAAAGTATACATTTTTAAAAGGGTGTAGTTTGGATACTATTGGTGCTAGGACGCTGGGACAGGTCTCATTCGAAAGGGAAAGATCTGAAGGTTTATTTTGTATCCAGAATATGTTGTTAGTCACCTTGTAAATACTAGTGGTGTTCAAACTACATCCTTTTAAAAATGTATTCATGTTTTTGGGACGCCCTGTATAAATAGATGGAAAATCTAGATTTCTCTGTTTCATGCATTCAAATTTGTTCAAAGAATTTAAGATACAATTTTGGGTATTTATCATTCATTTTCAATTGCCAGATTTCACTAGTTCAATGAACCTACAACACTCGTACATTCATTAAATAAATTATCCAAGTTTTGTGCGGACAGATTTTTTGACGAGCAAAGGGACACGTAACTATATTTAAATTTTTTTAATGTTGCGTGACTTGTATAGTTCAGTAGTCGTCGTAGGATCTTAATTGACATGAATTAACTAATTTTGTTTATATAATATAGTTCTTTTCCAAGTTGAACCTCGCGATGGTCATGCAGACATTACGACCTGCGCGACCTTTGGCAATAAATTCTTCTTGTTCTTATATCGTATCTTAGATACAGAGACTTGGAGCAGTGTTGTCTTTTCCGCCCTAAAATACGCCAGTTCCAACTTAAACTATTAGAAAATTTGTCGACTCTACCGGTATTAAAAGCTCGAGCCAACCGGCCGCTTTGTTTACAGCTACCCGGTGTCGTGCAGTCCCGCCAGTGGCTGCAATTTCCTGAATGGCTAAAATACGGGTAAAATACGTGTAAAATACGTACCGCAATTTCTCACTTAAATATTTTTGAGTGCACTTTGCGACCAGGAGTCAAGCATGTAGGCAATTAACGGTTTCGATAAGTTTGCATGTTAAGCCAAGTTTGGTGCACACAAACCACAGCTCTGTGCCAAATTTAGTTTGAATCGACATTTGGCGCGACACAGCTGTTGGTGCAGTCTCGATGCTGGGCCCGTCCTGCAGTATGTTAGAGTTTTTTCCCCGTAACGATATTGCCAGCCACTTTATGGAGCGGAAGGCTTTACTTCTTTTATTGTTGTGATCTTCCTGGCTCATCTCTGTCTCTAGCTCGTGCCCCGAATTGATATGGGCAGTTTTTATGTTACTCAATTCTGACACTATTTTCCTTAGTTAACAGTTCATAACTATCTGCGTTAGTGTTACTCAAAGTGTTTCGTGCACATGTTTTGTTGTTGTTTTTTCATTTATTCTAGTGTATGTAATAGCGGAATAACTATTGATTACGGTAGTGCAACATTGAAGTTGAATACAATTTATTGCCTGTGTAGGAGTTACGAATGGTTGCAAAGGAATTAAGATAGAGGTCTTACTGTAAATGCGTAGAATTTTTATCATTCACTCTGAAAGAATGAGTTGAAAAGATATGCAAGAAACACGTCCTATTGGTTTATTACTTTCTATGTGTTTCATTTTTCCAAGGATAATGTTCTAAATTGTCTTTCTCTTCCCTGTATTCCGTGTCCATTTAGTAATTCAAACTACAATTGTCTCGTAAATTGGTCATTTCTAATGAAAGAAGGTTTTCTATAATGGATTTAATTCAATTATGTAAGCTTCTCGTAAATGCATTTTGCTCCTAGACATATGAAAAGTTCAGTACAGGAACGTTGGTTCAGAGAGGAGACCTCAGTTCTTACGTTGCTTCGCACACTAAGCCACGTACGACACAGAACTGCCGCATCAGCATTTTTTCTTCCAGTTTTGCTAGACTTGAACCTTCGTCCTATTGTCTCGTGACCTGCTGTTCTCGTGGGGACAGATCAATGTTCGTGGGAATGGTGCCTAATTTTTTCTTCCAATTTTACTGTTGAGTTACAGTTCTGCACGTACTTTTGGGAAACCGCCCCGTACTCACCGTTTTTCGTTTACTTTTTGAACATCCAAAAAGCGACGAGCCCTTTAAGGTCTCCCATGTTGTTTTTACTCCCTAATCTAAGCAATTTTTATAGTTAGGACACAGGGAGACGCTTTTCTAGGAGGATGAGTTTTGGGAGTTCGTCTTTAGGGAGCGAGACTATAAGGAGAACTGTTCTAACTTGAGAAAGGTCGTCATTCACAGTTTCCTTGTTAGCTTGCCCTCATCAGAAGTATTAGGTTGTTACTAAAATAATGGCCGATTTCAGAAGCCTTCCAGACCTTCGAGCGACCATTATTTTTGTAACAACCTAATACTTGGTGCCTTTAGTAAAGGGTGCAATGATAAACACCAATGGGGAGAAATCATTTCGCAACTCGCGTGTTCGTATTATTTACCTTTCGGTTTGATAAATCTTGACATGAATAATGCATCACTTTTTAAGTAAAGGTAACAAAATAATCCAAAAAACAACCGACTCCTAGGTAACCTTATTTTTATGCTGATGGTAGTATGGAGAGTAGAGCATGTTTAATTCTTCGCACTCGTTACGATTTGTCCATTTTATTATCAATTGGTGGGTTGTGCTCTAATATAAGTGTCCATTACATGACACGGCTGGTGTAACTCGAGAACCTCGTCTTGTTAATCTAAATTCGATGATTATATTTAGCTGAACTGGAAGTCTTCTAATTTTGACAGTCTTTGAAGAATTCAATCTGTTACTTGCTTTACTCGATGGAAAATAACTACACACAGGCATCAAGACGGTAACAGGCACACACAGTCATCAAGACGGTGACAGACACACACAGTCATCAAGACGGTGACAGGCACACACAGTCATCAAGACGGTGACAGACACACACAGGCATCAAGACGGTGACAGACACACACAGGCATCAAGACGGTGACAGACACACACAGGCATCAAGACGGTGACAGACACACAGGCATCAAGACGGTGAAATGAACTTTTAGTTAATGAACACAAATTTTTAATTTATTCCATTGCCTGTATAGTGGTTTGCGGGTCTCAGAGGCCCGATGCAATTAACCGTTCATTGCGTAATATACGAGTACATATTTTGGGTGGAAAGAAAACAATATTTTGGTGATTATGGTAGATAGACAATGACATTTTAGAAAATTGCATCATTTATGATAAAGCATG
>VCRD01003128.1:43908-71201 GCA_006783055.1 Trinorchestia longiramus
ATAAGAGACTGATCAGTCCATAAGGAATCCTTGGGCATGTGGATAAGAGACTGTTCAGTCCATAAGGAATCCTTGGGCATGTGCATAAGACTGTTCAGTCCATAAGGAATTCTTGGGCATGTGCATAAGAGACTGATCAGTCCATAAGGAATCCTTGGGCATGTGGATGAGACTGTTCAGTCCATAAGGAGTCCGTGGGCATGTGGATAAGAGACTGTTCAGTCCATAAGGATGATGGCCTCGTCCTCTAGTGCCATGATTGCCAAATTAATTCATATGACAAGCTTTGTTATTGTTTTGTGACTTAACTATCTTCTGCTTATTTACTTTTCATGATCTTTTCGTGGTTAGTAGTGACTAGTGCTAGTTTATTTAGTCATCTTTTTATTTCAATATTAGATCATATCATCTTTGTTGATTGCTTAAGAGTAACATGCAATTAATGTGTTTTGTTAATATACAGGGTGTCTCAAAAAAAAGGTACCCTTTAACCGTTGCTAACATGCTGTCTTCTTTGTGTTGCAGGTGTGAGGTTCGAATCTTTGCGAACATGATTCTTTAATCACATTTAATCATGTTCGCAAAGGTTCGAACCTCACACCTGCAACACAAAGAAGACAGCATGTTAGCAACGGTTAAAGGGTGAGTACATTTTTTTGAGACACCCTGTAGAGTCCCCTCTCAGCTCGACGCTTACATCACACTACAATGTACGTGTTTAGGTCTTCGTGTCAGGTCGCGCCGCTGGTTGCGTTCCCCAGGAATCCGAGGTAGACGTCATTGATCCAGCAATTAAAGCAACGATTGCTGGAATTGCAACAGCTTTCTCGGGCTGTCTTGATGAAACTTTGATCAGTTGCTTTTAGTTGGCTTGCTGCTCCTTAAATGATAACTTAACTTGGACGCTCTCAAACGTCTGAACTTAGGCGTTTTTCATCCTTCATTTCTTTTTTATTCTGTTCCATTACTCGGACTGCTTTCTGGAGGAAACGTAAAGACCGCTCATTTTCTTTTCCTTGGAGCAATACTGATCATCAGCGTTATTGAAGACTGAAATAGCCACTACATTTTCGGTAGCGCTTGTTTTTGGAGTACGTTGAAAATGTTGTATGTTCAGCGATTTAGTTTTGTTTGTCGTGTTTACGCCTTTCTTCTCTTGAGCTGTAGGTGCATTGCAGCCACTTACTGCTTGTGTTTTGTTAGATATTGTTCTTAGTTACTTGATTCCCAACATCAATCTCTGGATTCTCTAATTGATGTTGTCAAAAACTACAGTAATTAATTCATGATAGTACCCTGAGCATTTATCATAATTTAGTCCAAGTAAACCAATTCTCTTATGAGTACAGTACTTAAGTCGGTTGTGACAGGCTCTTTCGACTGACGATCTCATTCGTCGTTTTCTCATTTGGTCAAGTCGAAGTTATTACCTTAGTGTTGAATTTCTTCGAGTTTCCGTTACTGGTTGTCTTCCTGCATTGAACTCCCATCCTTGTGAAACTGCTCCCTTGCTTACACAGTTGCTCCTAGATTCTTTCATCTATCTACCGAAATGCACAAACTCAGCTGGACAGTTGTTCCTGGAATACTTTCTCTTCTGTATTAGTTTGATTTAATTTAATCACTGGCCGACAATGGCCTAGGTCCAATTTCGTGCCTGCTTTTGCGCTGTCAGGAGCAACCAAAGCTAGTGATGGTCTACCTATTAACACACCAAGTTACCCGCTTGCTGCAGCTGCTCCACAGACTCTTCTGCACACGTTGTAGTTGTTTAGGTTGTCTACCACATCCAAAACGTTCTTCTATCAATCGTTAGTGTTTGCAAACTTTAAATTCAAAGCGCTGCAGTACAACTTTCGAGGTCAACAAAAAACGTGGTGTTCTCACAGCAGATGTAGAATACATACGTATTGTTCGTTGACATTTTTCCTGATTCGATTATTATCCTTTTATACCTCGAGTGAGACTGACAGTCACCAATAGGTTTCTGCGCTACCTAGATTTCGGGTTGCGTCAAGTTCCTACTAACATAAACCATTTTGTAAACTTGTGTGAGGATTCCAAGTTTATCTGGACCCAGAAATTCCTTGGTTTTATTACTGTGAAACTTTGTCTTGACGTGCCATCGTTCGTCAGGTATTAATTTTAAAAACTGTGCACTCCACGCTTTCTAATGATCTGGGTGAATTCCGTAACAGTACTTGTATTAATTGAAGTGAAATGACGATCAATGAAAGTATAATTAAATCAAAGTTTGGGTCAATATTTTAGGAAATATATACGCTGAAATGGGATGTTTTGGTTGATACACAAATGAAATCTAGTAAGCTCATACTGCTATTAATTTGTTTTAACTGAAGACTTTTATTGAATTTTGAAGGAATATTCCACAGATTTGCTAGGCAATTACTGCATTGTATCTACAGGGTGTCTCAAAAAAATGTACTCACCCTTTAACCGTTGCTAACATGCTGTCTTCTTTGTGTTGCTGGTGTGAGGTTCGAACCTTTGCGAACATGATTCTTTAATCACATTTAATCATGTTCCCAAATGTTCGAACCTCACACCTGCAACACGAAGAAGACAGCATGTTAGCAACATTTAAAGGGTGAGTACATTTTTTTGAGACACCCTGTATTTTCATTTGTTGAATGTTACTCGAACGCCAATCGAGTCGATTCCTTGTCTTTAGTTCGTGGTGTCTCTCTTCCTCTGCAGGCCGAGCGGGACCCAGGTTTTTCCGGAGCGTACAAAGCGCCTCTTCTGATTTTTATCTCATTAATGTTGGAGCTCGGTCCTTTCAGTGAAAACTTTCACTGCCTAAATGAAAAGTTCACGAGGACTGCGAGTAGGAATTGAGAGACTGGAAAGAGGTTTCGCCTTAATATTTAACCCATTCATTGCGGTATGACCCACCGGTGGGTCCCTCAGGTTAGGTTCTGTAATTTTTTCCAGGCTTTCTAGTGACTGTATATACAAAGTCAAGTTTGCACTGGCTAGCCAACCCCAATGAATGTGTTAATTGATGTCAAATTACGAGCCCAAACGATAAATGACGCAGTGGAGCAGAATGTATGGGAGCTCTGGTTTGATTTAGGCATCGCGACTCTTCAAATGTGTGCTTGGTTGACAATTTGTCGGGTAATGTTCATTTCGAGCAACGTTTCAAAAATCCTGAAAAAGCTGCTTCCATTTCAAACAGACCGAGCAGATTTTCAGGGTTGAAAGCTGTTGCATTAATTTCAAGAGTGTTTGAACTACTATGGCAATATTGTACTCGTGCGCCTGTGTCTCAGTAGTTCCGAACAATTTATTAGCCCATGCCCCACGGAAAAACATCTCTAAAATTATAGTGTTCTTCTAGTGGTAATATAAAATTCTAATTATATAAAGCTTGAACTCCTTTCACCTGGAAGGAGCCTAAAAGGCCATCATCTTCGTTTAAGCAAGCCTGCACAGAACATGACATACACACAAGCGAAAAATTAATTCACCAAACAACGGATGACGTTCTTAGAAAAAATTACTGAGAAATCACAGAAAGAAAGCATGAAGTGACATTAAAATAGTACTTGTGATGAATATAACAATAAAAGTTTTTACTTGTGATTACGAGAGACAAGAACATAGAATATTAATACATCATAGGTACATAGTCTCGTACGAAAAAAGCAAATAAAATTTGTGAGTATACTATGAAAAAGTGGAATGTATGAATCTAAACTAATCTCGAAGTAATCTTTTTTGTAATCGTTTGATCATTTTAATCATTGAACAATAAAATAAAAAGTGCATATTGGTGAATAGGGACGCTCATCGTAATAGACTACTAGGATTTTGCCAGAAGTTTGCCAAATTTCTGTGGCTGATCAAGCGAAGTGGTAGCACAGAAAAGACAATGAATGCTTTGTAATGATACCTACAGGTGCCTCCACGCACGTCATGACTCGTGAACTAATCCCATATTTTCACTGGTCGTGATGCATCAGAGCACGTTACAGCTCAAATAATAATCACTCGCCATTTATTTTATCACTGAACACATGATAATAATCACTCGCCATTTATTTTATCACTGAATACATGATAATAATCACTCGCCATTTATTTTATCACTGAACACATGATAATAATCACTCGCCATTTATTTTATCACTGAACACATGAAAATCGTTCGCATTTGTCTCAAAATTTAATGCTGATGTACTGTTGTGAAATTACGTTTTGTGCAACGCCCAACATTATTTCATTAGCTGAAGGGATTGGCTGAATATGAGAGAATGTGCTCAAAGGTCGTTTTAGGGCTTGCTTCATTAGGATACTGCTATTGAAGCAGTACAGAGTCATGCAGTCGCTATGCACGAATGAATACTTGGTCCAGTGTCAGCAGAAAACTACTTCAGGCGAAATTGGACTTGACTTGTGTCCCTGTTTGCGTACTGGAGCAGTTCTGTCTTCGAGAGAGCACGCGTATAACATAACACTTTAAATTAAAATTTATTATGATACACTTTTCCAGCACAGATAGTTGTAAGTATGAGTCGTATTATATTGTCATTCTCTACAAATTTTGAATTGTCATAGTTCTCAGATATCATTTATCATCGTTTACTTTACCTTTAAACTTTAACTTTACTTCAAACATTGCTAGCAGCTCAGCAACTATGCCCAAAGGAATAGCTTCATTTTAGGATTTGTGCTGCAGTGGCAATTTTTTCTAGCAAATTTTATTCTCAGCCACAGCATGTGAATGCGTTCATTTAGAACCAGATAAAAACTGACAATTTTGAATTTCAATATCAGAGGAAAATATATGGTTGGGGAATCTGTTCCCAGTTTCATCTTTCGTACGAATAAATTCTTATTGTTTTCCTGATGTTTTTTCACATTTTGTTAGCTTTTTACTTTAAGGACTTGTATCACTCAAGTATAGATTTACCTGCAGCAGTTGTGGTCCCATAAAGGTTTAACTGTCAGAAACGTACAGGTGAGCATAATTTATGTATTGCCAACATTTTTCCGCGGCATATCCAGTTAAAGTCTCAACCTATATCGTCTGTCAGAGTTTTGTAAAGACCAGAGTAACTTTTTGCCAGACAACGTTGTTTTAACACGTTGACTCCGAAGTGGTACGTATGTGTACCACTGAGGTTAGGTTCTGTAATTTTTCAGATCCTTCTAGTGACTATGCGTACAAAGTGAAGTTTTACACCAATCAGGCAATCGGAGGCAACGTGTTAACCGAGTCTCATTTGCCTGGTATTATGCACCAAGTTTTCTCATCGTAGCAAGGCCGTCATCCTTGCATTGTGCGCTGTGACGGTGAGTGCTAATTAGTAATGAATAGGTCATCCTTCTGTGCAGTTGGTGTTTACGGAAATGAAATAGTGCTTATTGTCCTACTTCGATGGTAATTATCATTGTCATAGTGCTGCTAACCGAGTTACGTACGTTCATTATTATGACAACAGGTTCCGATAGAAATGTTAAGTACGTAAGATCTCACAAGCACCTGTTGTCAACCCTGCAGGTTCGGCAGCAATGTGTCACCGGGTCTGTTGCAGGGCCAAATTTGTAGTTTGTGTGTGCGTTATTCGTTTTCTTTGCTCTCCATCACCTTCTCCAGACAAATAAATAGCCAACACATATCAGATGACCTCGCACTGTCACATTCCCCTTTTTTCATCATTGCGTTGTATTCTAAGTGCCCTCATCGATGAAATATTATTATAAATTGAAATCTGATCTGTTCATCCGTAATTTTGGGCGACATTTTGTTAAATGCTAAATTAAAGAAGATCCAATGTTCTTTTAGCGTAAATTCGTAACCATTTTTTGATAATTCAAATCTCCTCGGACTTCATATTTGAGTCACCTAACTCTAACAAGATGGTCTATAGGTAAGCACGAGTAGGTGTCCATTGTTAAAGATAATGGTTTCAATTACCATTCACAATGGTGTAAAAGCTTTTGTAACATTCTAAAATTGTGAAAAGCATTACAAAAAAAAGGTTCACCGTTTACCTGATAGGTCGTGTCTCGTATACGTAAATTAGTGCATGCACTAATATGAATAAACTGATAAAAAGAACCTACACGACATCCCAGGTTCTAAACTTCTTTCCAGTCAAAATTACCAAGACCTGGAATCAGCTACTCGAAAATATCATCCCTGCTGGCACTGTGAACACGTTCAAAAATCGTCTCGATAAATTTCGGGAAAGGAACCTCCAATTCTCTAAAGTACTAATTCCATATCATTCTTAACTCGTGTCCTGCGTATATATTTTTTCAATATGTTTGCGTGACGGAAACGCTTGTAATTGATTAAGGTGTACGCACGTGATTGAAATATCTATGTAATTTTGAGGTGCATGTGCGTGATTGATGCTATTATGGTAGACGGGAAAGGACTCGAGTAGCAGCCAAAGCATGGACCAGAGGGTTCGTTCCAGTTACCATATTCTATTCTATGATATATGCAATGTCTCAAAAAAGGAATCGACACTTGTTGATATACGAGCATGTCCTGCGTCTCACATGGGCACCACACTTCGTTTTTCACGAAGGGGTAACACCTGACGACCGTCGTGTCATCGAAGTTTGAGGGGTTGAAATTTCTAAATCGTTACATGTTTAGGAATTTGAAAATTATGAATGTACGTTTTAAAAAGTTGACAAATTGAAGAATCCGGATCGAGGAGGCTTCTTCAGAATCAAAAGTGGCAAAGTACTAAGCAATTGCATCCATGAATGAACGCTGTAGAAGGAAGCATTATAACGCGGTGCGGTATTTCAGCAAGTCGGAGCTGCAACCAGTGGAAGGAAAAACTGAATTACTGGTGCCTTAATGACCGCTCTGCGCTTATTAATCATGTGAGGGCCAGGCGGGCTGCCGCAGCCATGCCGTCTAATTATTTTGTCGCCACGGCTCCTTCCAGCAGCATGCAGTACTGCCTTTCTTTTGGAAATGCAAACTGCTTTTCATCTCCTAATTTGTTCTGCTTTATATGGTTAATAAATAATGTTGGAGTTAATCTGCGAGTGTGGGTTTGAAAACTACGCATTTCTTAACTAAGTACGAGGATTTTTGAATGTGATCATAACTTAGAGAAATGTGAAATTTTCTTCTTGAAAAAGAGTAATCTATCCGGTAAAAAATGATTCAATGTCTTAGCGTCATCGCTTATGGAACTGGTACGCTCAGTTCCCTGGAGTTCTTCACAGGGATGATAAATCCTCTGCCCCAAGTAAGAGGCGAGCTTTCCATTCTGGGCTGCTCTTCAGCTCACATTCTCTAATTTACATGAACTGCAGTCGTTGGGCATGGTCATTATTTTTAGTGTCTCTGTCAGCGATGGTGTTCGCTTCATGTCAGCGATGGTGTTCGCTTCATGTCAGCGATGGTGTTCGCTTCATGTCAGCGATGGTGTTCGCTTCATGTCAGCGATGGTGTTCGCTTCATGTCAGCGATGGTGTTCGCTTCATGTCAGCGATGGTGTTCGTTTCATGTCAGCGATGGTTTACGCTTCATGTCAGCGATGGTGTGTCGTTGGTGAATCTTAAATGCGCTGCTGCTGCCCATCATACACCCGCTTATCCCTCGTCTCTTTTATGTTTACTCTAAAATACTTTGTGTGGCTTTCATTTTTACCAGCGGCTTTCTTGGAGCTGGATCGTACCGAGGTGCTCGTGGTACATGCCAAACAATTTCCGATATCTAATTTTAAATTGGCAAATTTTTTCAGACCAACTTCTCTTAATTCCTTTGTGATTATGATGTAGAGGGTGAGATTTATATTCATAACTTTCTCAGTACAGTAGAATTCCTTTAACACCTTGACTCCAAAGTGGTACGTATGTGTACCACTGAGGTTAGGTTCTGTAATTTTTTCAGATCCTTCGAGTGACTATGCTTACAAAGTGAAGTTTTACACCAATCAGGCAATCGGAGGCAACGTGTTAAACCGACACTCGCTGACCAAGCTTTATATATTTATTCATTGTTTTTTTTAACTGCTTTAAGCTATTAATATTGTTTTTATTTTATGTCTAGCGTCTCTATGAATTGTTTGTGGTTACTTGGGTGATATTAACCGGCAATTGCAAAGTCCCATGGGTGCCGGTTAAAAAGACTACTACTGTATCTTTTTTTTACCAACAGAAATTTTGGACAACAAACTGAGCCGTCGTAGCTGCTGAGAAATTCGTCCATGGATAGGATGTGCATCGAATGCAATTCTTGAGTTTAAAATTACTTTCACGTTTCAGAAAAATTAATTTCTTCTTCGGAGTTAAATTTCACAGCAAAAGACGGGCTTGCTGCTTTGAGGGAGTTGAGTGTCGCCAAAATTAGGCCTGTGTGCAGACTGGGAGACTATAGTTCCTGGCTGGTGACACTTCACTTCGATGTAACAAGCGAGGTTCAAGATTGCAGTGCTTGTGCTTAGAGTTGAGTACTTCGCTAGCCCTCGAGCTCGTGCTCAAGTTTTGGTGTGAGATGCCCCTAAAGCATGAAGAATTTGTCTAAAAGATTTTATTTTGTCCTTCGTAGAAAGGAGATCATTAAACCAGTACTCAAAGTGTCCAGACTGAATGCATAGCTGTCGATTGAAATTCTAATAACAGCGTTGATGAGGCTGTTCAAGCATACTTTGAAATCCCAGATTCGTCTTGAAATTTCTCCCACTAATTTCTGTGTTCTACTGTTCATTCATTGGTGTCCTTTACATAGAAATAGAAACTAATTGATCCCATTGATTGATGTGCAGAGGTCATAATTGGGTGTCATTTCATATTGCTTATTATTTGTCAGTATCGATTTGTTACTTCAAAGTATTTTCGTGTCGTAGAATTACCAATAACGTACTCGTACTCGTATTTTCTATGACGCCTAGTCTTGCTAGTATTTCTTGTCTTGCTAGTATGCCTAGTCTTGCTAGTATTTCTGGTCTTGCTAGTATGCCTAGTCTTGCTAGTATTTCTGGTCTTGCTGGTGTGCCTGGTCTTGCTAGTATGCCTGGTCTTGCTAGTATGCCTAGTCTTGCTAGTATTTCTGGTTTTGCTGGTGTGCCTGGTCTTGCTGGTGTGCCTGGTCTTGCTAGTATGCCTGGTCTTGGACGAGTCATTGCAAAAGATGGTGGTACGTCAGACCCCATAAACGAAGCTAGACGGTTCTTCTGAGTATGTACTTGACTCAAAAAGAGCCCTATTTTAGTCAAAATTATGTGACATTACTTCAAACTTTGTGCCTTCAAGTAATTCCCAGCATACGTGTCGCGGTACACGAGAACATTTGACTTCTCAGTTTACTGAAAATTCCAACTTTCTTGGGACGTATCTTAACACGTTGACTCCGAAGTGGTACGTATGTGTACCACTGAGGAGGTCAGGTTCTGTAATTTTTTCAGATCCTTCTAGTGACTATGCGTACTAAGTGAAGATTTACACCAGTCAGGCAATCGGAGGCAACGTGTTAAGGGATGTGTTTGAGAGGATCAGTTTGTTCCACAAGTGATGTAGTTTAGGATTAGTCATCGAAACTTAGCTGGCCTGGGAAAATACACTGTTGCTTCTTGTTTTGTGACAAGTGTTACAAAACAAGTGTTCTGCATGTATGTTTGTGTTCTATGTAATGGTAACCAAATACAACGCCAAATTGCGTCCATTTTGGATGACGTTCTTTCCAAAGACGTCATTTTGTAAAGCGACTTTTCGTCGCTTTAACGAAAAGCGACTTTTCGTTAATTCAGCAATAATGGCTGCGTTCTTCATGAAATTAACCTTTTCCATTGGAGTTTGATTTTCTTTTCCCTTTCAGCCATAGTTTTAGAGTGTCGTGTTGATGTTGAGGGGAAATTAACTCCATGCTGCTAATCCCATGGCAGTGTTTTCCGCTTGAATAATCATTTTTTCCAATGGAAAATCCAAGACTGTATTTGTGTTTGTTTACATTTTGCATTGAATCCAAGCTGTAGAATAATTAAAGGAAAAAGACGCATTTTCTGATTTATTATGTTTTAATTATGAGGGTGGCATTAAGATACAAATAAGATAGGGAATGACTGCCAAATGCAAGGACCATACAGGAAGATCAACTCGATTTGACCTCGAGCTCGGTTGTAGTTAACAAAGTTTGTGTAGTTTGTTGAACTTGTTCATTTTGTTGTGTGCTTCCTTTAATTACGGTGCACAAGGTTAGAGTTGTGAACATTTGCCTTGTCTTACAAATTATTCTATGGAACTACATTACAAGTGTTGAGCATTGCATTCAATAGTCACTCGCTAGCAAAAGTAAGGAATGACTTTAAAATTTGATCAAGACTCTGAAGAACAAATTTAATTCCAAATAATTATGCACAAGACACTTTCAATAGTTATGGAGACGGAAATGTCAATCAGCGAGAATGAACATTGTTCTATATATGTAACATCAGGTTCATGGATGTAATAATATAATAAACACTATGAATGTACCGCTGTCGTACAGAGCCCAAAATTTAATTAAATTAAATACTAAATAAATTTTGTTTCATAACACAGCTTGAAATTTCGAAAATTTTCAACAAATCACCACAGAATGCACACATCACCTAAAACCGGTCGTAGCCTTTGTTTTTGCAATAGGTGTCTTCTCCTTTCTTTTTCGCTCGTATGGAAGTACTTGAAGGCATTAACTGACCTCTGGCGGCAATGGCGTCTATACTATTAGTTTACTTTTTTCATAAATTTCTCATTTTGATAAAATACTCAGCGCTCCTTCTAAAACAAGTTTTTTGTACTGCGTCAACAAGTAAATTCGGTATAATTCATTTCATAAAAATATTTAAATAAGTATAATTGAACGCGATATGATCTAGCCGAGTGATATTCCTCTAGTTAAAACGACTAAAACTTTCTGAGGAAGGTTTGATTCTAATGGAGGAAGAAAGTTTCCTTCCATACTGCCCGTGCCTCCTTGACCAATGCTTCTTCATCGCTTCGCCTGAGCTCGTGTCTGAACTTATACTGGGTGCAGCAACATAACTTACTTTTTTCAAAGCGCTTTACTTTGCAAAAAAAGAAAGTCATGGTGCTACACTCTGTACAACGTCACACGTGGCGGGAGAAGAATATTTAAGTTCTGGTATCACAGAGGAGGACTTCAGTGTCCTCTTCCTCTCAGTAGAAGGTAATTACAGCGATGAAACACAAATTGCAATGAAATATTTTATGTAAATGATTATTATTAACGTGTCTCTGCAGTTAGGAATCAGTTTTGTATGTTAAAAGTTAATGTAGTCGATGTCCAAAATCGAGTGAGGTCATTTTTGGACATTATTGTTAGCTATTCGTTAAATTTTGTTCTTTACTTTCTCTGAGAGCAGGGGAAATATCAAGAAAATAAAATCATGCAGCAGTTATTGAAAGAAAAAGGTCTATTTCCGTTTTCTACCCTTGCCCCATCTTCGCTTCGAATGACCTCATTACCTTCCTTGATGTGAGTGGTGGCAGTAAGCGGTATCGCAATTGTCAGTGTAGGACAATCTTGTGTGTTGGTTCGTCACCAGATGAACATAAAAGTCACAATTCGGCTGACTCACATATTTTATTTCGATGTTCAGTAGGTCTTCATGTCTGGCTCAGAGTCCTCTTGTCAGTAGGACCGCTATTAATTCAATTACCTCTAGTAACGTCACTTGACAATTTCAGTTCATTGATGAAAAGATCCTTATCAAGCTACAGGTATTTACATCACACTATTTATTAGGTCTTTTCGAGCTGAAAATCATTTTTTCTCTACTGATCAATCTGTAATACATATTCTCGCAACAGATGTTCATTTTTATGCGATTTTTTGTTTTAAATTCTTGTGTTCATCAATGCGCAATAGGTCTGAACTAGTTCAATATCTTTATTTTCAAGCCTATTAGCCATGTAGTGTTTCTGTTGTAGTGTATTTTAACATACACCTCGTGGATATTTGATTCTATGTGTAAAATTATTTAGTTGTGTTTGAGAGTTCTCTTATTCATGGTAGGTTCTCTTATTCATGGTTTGAGGTAGTTCTCTTATTCATGGTAGGTTCTCTTATTCATGGTTTGAGGTAGTTCTCTTATTCATGGTAGGTTCTCTTATTCATGGTTTGAGGTAGTTCTCTTATTCATGGTAGGTTCTCTTATTCATGGTTTGAGGTAGTTCTCTTATTCATGGGGGTTAAGTTGCGTATTCCCTGACAACATTTAATAGACTCAGATCTGTGAGGACAAAATCAATATCTGTTTTTAATTTCAGTAAGTAACATTATCATTTATATTGCAAACGATGCATGGTAACCAAATACTTCAAATTTTGTTGGTTATGAATAGGTATATTCAGAGAATAAACTTGAAAACGAACAATAAACGATATTTACTTGTGCGTTTTTGTGAGACGTTTGGGCAAGATTAATTTTTCATTGACACAACTTATTCCTGTATTTATGCTTGTATTATTTCTCTATTGAACTGTTTTTTGTTTCCTTACCTTCCTCTTTGTACATGGACCATGCAGATACGACGGATGGTGACATCTGTACAGCGTTCTGCATGTCCCTGTCTGTATTTTTACGAGTCTTTGAATTGCTTTGTCTCTGGCGACAATAGTCTCATATGAGCTCGTAATTTTCCTGCCGAAGCTTGGCGAAAATACAGCAGATATTCAACTGGTGGGAGGGTTTGACTTATAGGATGTTTTGTGGTACATGTAGAGTAGGACCGTGAGTAGAGGAACCAGTGAAACCAGTGATAGAGGAACTCAGGAATCTCCAGTGGTCATCTCTGCCTCATGTCAGGGTCCTCAGAATACGTCAACTCCGACTCAACAATATTAAATCAGTTCATTTTATTTTTTTCAAGTATTTCCCTCAACCTTAATTGTGGTCCTGAAATCGTTGTGGTATCAACGACTGAAAAAATACATCCGTCAGGTTTTTCACTGCAAGCAAACATGGCCCTCTAACGAATGTGTAATTTTTCACTTAAAAACGCAATAGTTTATCCTGCTATGAATAGATAAGGGCTGATAGCGTCGGCTCTTGTATTTTCAGATTGTTTTTTCCAAAGTTTCGAATCCTCTAGTCAGTATTTTTGAAACGTTAAAATGAAGTCATGGAAATGTTGTTGAATTCACTAATTTTTTAAAAGTGTTTCATCCTAATAGCTGACACTTTATTGACGTATATGGGATTAAATAATCCATCCCGTTTTGAGAATATTTGCCAGTATTCGTGCAAGGCAGGGAGATTTTCTTTGAAATTCGAATGGGCATTTAAATAACCAAACTGAAGAGCAGGATGTAGGTTAACTAAGATTCCCCCTTTAAGAGCACCGTTCATTGCTTATTGCTTCCCTGACCTTTACACTTTGCCCGCCTGGGCTCAACACGGCTTTGTGGCTCTTCCGCCTAACAAGCTTCAGGCTAGACTGTGAAAGTTACCGCCTATTCTGCTCTACTATTCATATTTCCTTGAAGATACAATCCAAGAACTGTTGTCATCTCAGTCACGGTATTTTGTCTGTGGTTTCAGCTTGCCAGTGAACTAACTGGAGGGGTCTAAGACTCTGGTATCGTTATGTTTCGTAGAGAAACGCTCTCGAGTTGATCACGGTGTGCTAGGGATATGAAGAGTATTGTTGTGAGTTGTACGTGTTTACGACGCTCTCGGCCGTCAACGTCCAGACGGCTAGCCGTGCACGGGTGGTCAAACAGCTCAGGCTTCTTTTGTTTGTCCCGTGCATTTTTGGCTCATTCTTTTTCGCTTAAGAACTTCTGTAAAAGCCATTCAAACACTCGACACTTCAAAGCTTCTGAAAAAATGGAGATGTAACGCTGTCCTGCGCTGCGTTCTTTTTAGTTCGTATTTTGCTATGATTTTCAGGCGAACAACGACAACTTCTCCGAGACTGCCCCCATTCTGGACACTGCTTGAGAGTACAGATTTTAGTCAAGCCGTTGTCACTTCTTTGTGAATTTCTTTTTAGAAAACACAGTCCTGTTTCCCTAAACTTTATATATCTGGTAAAAGACTGTCGCTGTTCAACGCCATCGTTTTGCTGCCTTTTTTAAAAATTTTAATAATGCCTCTGTATGCTTTTAAATTTATTTCAAACATAATTTTTTTATCTTTTCATCCGTAAATCAGCAATATAAGACTGATATTTAATTCCTAATAATTTTGTAGACAGTAATAAAAAATGTATTGGTGATGAAAATTAAAACTCATGTGACTTTTGCAAGTTCTGAGTGTATGGAGGGTGTTTCATAATTAAGGCATGAAACTTTTTGGTAGGTTTATAAAAATTCAAATGCGCGATTTTGATTTAAGGGTTGAAACTCAAAGGTGAATAATAAGCAACCAATAAAGTGTTGCGTTTATTCGATGTAACCACCCTTATAACGAACTACAGCTTTAAGTCTATTTACAAATGCATCGTAAGCGGCACGTATCTGTTCTTGTGGAATTGCTTCCCGTTCCCTTTGCAGTTTTGCTTTGAGTGACTCAAGAGAAGTGTGAGGCGTAGCTAAGACCCTTGTCTTTAAAATGAGCCAGATAGGAAAGTCCAAGGGATTGAGGTCCAGGCTCTTTACTGGCCATACATCTTTGCTTATGAAAGATGGAATGTTTTCTCTGAATCCAGGTTTGGGTTACGTTGGAGCCATGTGATGGTGCTGAATCTTGTTGGAGACTCCATGGTGAACTTTGATAATATTCTACAGCCCATGGTAGTAACTTTGATTCCAAAATAAGAGAAATATATCGATCTGAGTTCAGTTTGTCCCTACAAGGCACAAAAAAAACGGAGGTCTTCCTGTGGCTGTCACAGCTGCCCAAACTATGACAGACTGTTCATTTTGACGTCTCGTAACAATCCTACCCTTGCCTGAATTTGAAGAACTCCAGACTTGGTCGTTCTGATGGTTCACAACTTACAGAATGTCAAAATTTTTCTTATATGTAAACACCAAGTTTGGGAGCGTGTCTTGAGCTATCTCATTAAGGATGTGATTTCTTTCAGCCCTCATTCTCTCATGATGTTCAGTAAGCTCATGACGTTTAATCATTTTGTAAGGGTTCTTTGCCAGATCCTTCTTCAATACTCAATACATTGAAGTTTTGTTAACACCGGCTTCTGCAGCCAGTCCTCGATGAGATCGACGTGGGTTTCGACGCAACTTCTCCCGCGTGTTTTTGATAAGTTTCTTGGTCCGAACACTTCGTTTCCGACCTCGTACTGGTTTATCAGAGGTTGTACCAGTCTCCTTAAACTTTTTAAGTTTTCCAAACAGTTAGCGGTTCATTTTTAACTTTTTTACAATTGATTACTGATTATTACATTACAATTGATTACTCTCACCTCTGTGGAGGTTGATAACGATATTTTGATCTGCAGCTATTATATAAAATATGAATTTAAAATTTAGACACTTGAAATAAAGATTATCTTACTCCTTTCAAAAAATTAAAGATTTAACTAACTAAACATTGATTTTAAATGATTTATTTAATAAGCAAAACTGGTTGCCTTTATTCTGAAACACCCTGTATTCATCTCCCTTGTTTTTTTGTGTGGTGACATTGGTAAAGTTCAACGACATGGAACAGAAGGTCATGAACTTTTTAACCTACTCTCGATTTCTGTTTATAACCTTTTCTTACTTCTTTTACGTATTCTTAACTTCTCGTATGTTTATTTTTTTTTTCTTTTTCTTTGCCACATTTCTCGAGTTGACAAAATGAAGCACAGTTAAAACTATCATTTATCTCGACTGTAATTAACCTAAACAACTGACGGTGATAATGCATAGATTTTCACATTCAGTATTGTCTTAATGAGGCTAGAGTACTGTATTTTTTGCTGTCGTTCGTAATTCTAATTGAACGAAGGCCTATTAATAATCGACTGGTTGTCCTTCAATTCGGGTTACCAGCTGTGCTGTGTAGGGTGGGCGTGGCTTACCTGTGAGATCACTAGACGCTCCTCATGCAAGTGCACTGCATTGCCTCTTATTTTCTTCAGCAACGGGTCATACATTTCAACGTTATGGGCAGTTACGTCCTGTTCTTCCACTGTTTGCAACATATTTTGGAGGAACAGATAGCATCAAAATTTATGAATTATTTTATACGAAATTTTTTCGGTTTGACAGTGAAGAATTTCATTAAAAAATTGGCCTCTCATTGGACTATTTAGCATCATTATTTCAACCGTCGTTTCTCATGCGAATTAGCAATACTTATGTAGGAAAATATTTAATCAATTATTAATATATCAAAATAAATGATAAATAAAATGTGGGAAGAATTTTCTCTCACGTTTTGCTTGATTTACGATTTAATTAATCCCTGAATTTTTCATCCTGCGCATTAATTAGGCCAGACAATGCCTTTAGAATTTCCTTTTTTGTGGTCGAGAACCATTCTATATTTGTTTTGGTTTTGTAACTTTTTTCGCAAAGGATGTTTTTGGGATTGTTGTGCTGACGAATGTTTGTGACTCGCAGCAACCTCAGTTTGCATGACTTAGTCGGCTGGTCTAAATAATTATTACTTACTTTCCTTTGAAATCATTGCATGTTGTTTCGAGGCCAGCTTATTTGCCGCATTCACTCATGGCCAAGTAATCCTACCAATTATACGCAGAATTTTTGTGACTCTAACTTTATTCTTCCACGCTTAGAGAAATGTTTTTATTACCACGATGTGGAAATTTTTTGCCGCTATAATAGTGTTCAGTGGTGCAGATAATACACTATTAACGAACGTCGCTCTACTTCGTCTTGGCTGCGACAGAAAGTAAATACTGGAATTGCGTTGTTTAATTTTTCATTTCTAGAAGCAGGTCATGGCTTTATGTCATTACTTGCACTCAGAGTGACTGAGTTCTCTCAATTAGTTGTTTTTTAGTTGATGTAACGATTAATGCGCTGTCGTATGGCTACGTGCTCCACATGAGCAGCATTCCTGAAAAGTAAAGAACGCGTAGCGCGCACGTCGCCGACCTCTGATTTAGACTGGTTTGGTACTTATACGTTAATTATCAACAACACTGTGTTAACAATAATATCAATAACAAAAATCATATGTTAATTATTAGGTGTTATGTGTTGAGAAGCTTATTTCATAAGTTAAGTGTGCTTGTTAACTTTTGTGCTCTCAGTATTCAGTTTCGAAATATTAAGGAATTTTCTCAATGCTTTCAAATTTGAAATTTGTGTTTGGATTTCACGGTGAGCTACCCAATTAATTTCTATTCTGATTAGAGGCATGAAATGCAGCAATAAGGTAGGACATAGTTTCCCTTTCCAATCCATTCGTTTATTTTTCCTGAAATATTCAGCCATGTCCAGCAGATATTTTTACCATGAAGCAATAATGATTTCGTATATCAGCTCTGCGAATGAAGAGATAATTTTTTGTAGCCCCCGACAACGTTGGTTTCATTTTGAATTCAAAGTTGGCTACTAAGGTTTGGAACTTGCACTTTCAAAACGTTCTGTTTCGTATGATGTAATATTGAGTTTAACAGCAATTCTTGGCTAGTGATAAAAGGGCATCGGAATTAAAAAATTCCTCCTGTGCACTGATAGGAATGTTGAGATATAACACTGCACAGATTTTACAAGTAGAACTTCATAGTTCTCTGAAAAAGAACTCCTGAGCACACGTTTCACTAGATGCATAAGACGAAAGTTTTCTCACTTGAACGCTTGCTAGCAACAGATGTTCAGAGCTGATTTTGTGGAAATATTATCCCATCTAATCTCCTTGGTAGATTGCTTCGGTGATTCTCCTGCAAATTTAACATTTGCTGTCCTATCAGGTTCACAGTTTTGGATTCTCTCGAGCCGCTCAATATGTACAATTCAAGTAATATTGATCACATATGTTAAATAACACCAGCTTCAGAGTACTTCAGTGCAGAATCTTAATTAGTTTGAGGCTCGGGTAGGCTAGACCGTCATAACTAAAGTAAAATGCATCATTTCTGAACTCGGTGGAACATTTCTACTAGGAGAGCGTTTCTCATATCGAGTTAATCGATCTGAAATATTAATTTCCGTGTAAATATCTGAGCTTTTGAATGTTTCACCTGACGAACATGTCAAGAAATTTAATTATTTATCGCAGTGAAGTCGCGAAGTCGACAACACGGAACATTTTTACGATTTTAGCTCCAAGATGGAGATGACATTTGGCCCCGAAATTATGTGCTCATATTTGAGCTTGCCGTGGACTCAGCTAGAATATCGCGAAGCATATGTTAATGTTTTTACATACGAACGCACAAAATAATAATGTATTTCCACATATTAAGGTTGCCAAATCTTTTGCAAGTAAACGCTTGCCCGATCGTCTGCTGCTCATGAAGGTGTTCCAAGGCTAGTTTACATACATACATGCATGGTAGGCTTCAGAGTCTACTGATTCGCCTTCACGTTGCTCCAGCATTCTGACTTTTTTTCATGTTCCACACGTAGTTCTGATGCAATCCTATAAATTCGTTTTAATTACTTACGATCAGAGAGCAGTTTTTACAATGCTATGACTTAGATTTAAGGAATGCTCGAGAACGCGTTTCCGAGTTTCAATTTGTCCGTGAAAAGTCGGTCGCCCGTCGTGCAGCAAATAGTGTGAGAGTGAATCTTAGATCTCAGTCATTGCCAATAACAGAAAGTCGTAAGCTGAGCAAGAGCCAGGAACTAGTCACACAAGCAGATCATTTCCCGGTAATGTCGAGTCATAAGTACGATAACTGTAGCAGCCATTTACATCTCTACCATACTGCGAGAGTGCCTGTTTCTGAACAAAACTTCTGCAATTGAGTCCACTACGTACTTATTGGATTCTTTGACGACGGCATCGTAATGTTAAGTGAAAAATACAATTCCTGATGGATTGTTTTTCTGCCACGTTCTGTTCACGTGTGTTTTCAGAAGCCTATACTCGACTTAATATTTTCTACAGCCAGTAAAAAAGTAATTTTTATGTTTTTAAGAAGCCAAAAGAAATAATTGTTCCTTACTTTTGTAATATTAATAACTAAATTTGTTAAATGTAGTAACGATTGTATAACAAAGATGATAACGTAAGAAACCAAACTCTGCTACAGTATGTAATGTAAAGTACGACTTATATCATACTGTGTCTAAACTGTATAACTATCGCGTTGATCTACACACTGTTGTCGCATTTATTTTTTTCGTTTGATACTTTGAATTAATTTTACAGATCACGCAACGTGCACTTCACGATTGAGTGTTATTCCTTTTCCGATTGTAGTTCTCTATATATCTGAAATCTTGGCTTATTGGTCGCAAATCGAGAAAAATGTCATAGCTTCAATTGCATATGCACAGGAATCGAGAATAATGCAACCAAGTGATTTCAGGAACTGCAGGGTGTAAACTTTTTAATTTTGTTATAAGCTGTTCTTAAAATGAATTGCGTAGTTACAACATTCAGAATTAGTTACAGTGCTCATATTAAGCAAGAGAACGAGTGCAAAGTCGTGTGAGGCTTGGCCTCTTATACAAACGTCGAATACAGCTTCATGAGATCGCTCCAGTTTGATAACTCAAGCTCATCGCAGCAGCTGCGTTCTGACCAGTCAAATCTCCTTCAACTTTTAGCCCTTTGTCAACTGACGATGTGTCTCTGTAGCGCTACCAATCGTCGCGCTCACAGAGAACAACGTTAACCCATTAATACCAGATTGGAACATAAGTGCCTTGAGATAATCATTCCCTTTAGTCTCATATTCTAAATGTTTCCTTCAAAATTACCGTAAAATTACATACAATTGAGTGAAAATGAGTGGTTTTTTACGCAACATTTTGATCAGTCTGAAAATAATTTGGGCGTTAAAGAGTTAACAGAGCTACTCTGCAGTTCAAGCGTCTGCAAGCCTTGACGTGTGCCAGCTCCGGAACAGGCCTCCGTGTTATAATTGAGTTCGCTTAGTGGCATCATTATTGCACTGCTCTGCTCCTAATTAGCGTTCTGTGCTGCGCTCAATGCACCCTCGTTGCCTCATTCTAACTTTATGTAAAACACTTTAAAATTCATTGGTGTATGACTTTGACTCTAAGCAAAAAGCTCGATTCTTTTGTTTATACTCCCAGGGCACAGCCTGCTTCGCCAGTAGTAAGCTATGTCCTTGTTTTATTCCATAGTACATTTGTTGGTAAAACATTTTTCATGATTCGATGTTAGCTCAATGTATCTAACGGAGCTGTAATAATCTGTAGAATGTAAATTGGTTTCATTACTGTTCGTTTTCCACCTATTATTCCGAACCCTAGGGATACTGACTTTTTAGATTAGGTAAATATCCTTTATTTTTAATTTCCATCGGATATTATGACCATGGGCGCCAGAGAGAGGCTGGGGGCTAATTTATTGTTGGTCAGCAGGCCTGGATTGGGTCCCGTCCTCTTCTCATTGTAATGCCGATGTGCGAGGCGCTGGAAAATCTGCCTATTTTGCATCTCATTGAAATTCTGTTGGCATTGCAAGGGCTTTCACAGCCTCCTTCCTTGCCCATCTAGCCGCACGCATCTAATTTATTAAATTCGAGCTTCCACTTCATTGGCTTAAGATTAACTTTTTTTGCTAACTCTGTGAATTCTGCCGAATTTGTGCTCAAACTTCAATGCAAATTTCATCCGTTCTTGAAATCTTTCTTTGTCGGTTTTTCAAAGAGCTTTTTACTTAGAAATGAGTTTTGTGATGCTCATCCGCCTAACTTGAGAGCAAGCCTCTGACCACATCTTGGCTCCATGATGGCCGCGACATCTCATGGAGAACTGAAATTTAGCATCTTTTTATGACGTCTGAGCGACGCAACGCCTCAGCTTGAGTATGGCATAGTTTTTATTTGAGAATTTGTCGCTGTCTCGTTTTTGGTTAGTTTCTACTGCATATCTCTCGTGTATTTCTCATTGCTGTGTACGTGGTGGAATGATTTTTGAGTATTTTAAATCCTAGTGGTCGAGTTTCATCGACCGTAACATTTAAAAAAATAGTAATTCACATATATAAGCTAATGAATGAATTTAAAAAGCATGTGTAAACAAAACTTCAAAGATATGTTCAAATTTAGCTCAATGCTCATTTATGTGAAATTGATGTTGCCCTCGCCCTGTGTATATCCATCACCCACGTGTGACAAAAGCTAGTCTGCCTTGGATCTGGAAGCTACGAGACATCTTTTCGTAGCCAGGAAATTCTTCACTAATCTTGTTAGGAAACACAACATTCTACCGCCAGAAAAAACACTCCTCGAACTGCCTTCACACTCGCGTGCACTAAAGCCCGTTTACTGAGGGCAAACTCTTCCAGCTTAAGCTTTTAACGGCCGTGTTCGAACTTGCGATAGCTGTACAGTGTTCCGTCTTTCTCATCATATGAGACTTGTGCAGTTTTTGAAAGCATTAGCTATGCTCATTATCCTAATCATCTTGTGGATAATCCAAGGGAATTTCTCATGAAAATCCAACTATGGCGTCGCTGTGGTAGCAATTGTACGGTTTTTTGGTGCTGGCTCTAAGTCTGCCTTGTTCTTCTGTTACGGCGGCTACTGTGATCGTTCGTCTGGGAGAGCCTTAAGAGGCCCATAAAAATCTTCTCTCGAAGTTCTCTTATTTTCCTAGAGAAACTTCTGCCTGCCTCCATAAGACGAAGTGTTGCTTTAGTGAAATAATCCTAGTGTCTTTCACTATATTTTTGAGATATGCAACCTTGTAACTCGTCTCCAAATTAACGTTTTATCTCCTCCTGATTTCGCTACTTCTGAGCCTGAAAAGTAGCGATGTTGACTATGTTTTTTGACTTGTATTGACGCACCTACTCTCCCTTCACTGCGCAACATAAGAATACTTACAATGGATGACACGGTTTCTTAAAATCTAATATCTTTCCGTCATAATTTCCTAAGAATAGTTTGCCTAACATTCCAGATAAAATGATCATTCAAATGAATTGCATGTAGGAAGGGTAGGTTTAGTTTAGCCCATATAATTAAGATAAGTTTCCGTGTTTTTGTGTAGTTTTTATTTTTAGTGTTAGATTAGCCATAAAGTTCGATTTTTAAGGTGTTTTCATAGACAACACCAAATGGACCTTTAGCCAAGTGAATATTTTTTGCTTTTACCTCCTGAAATGAACTAGTTGAAGTGAAGCGGAATGTAAGTATTAGAGATTTGAATACTGTACTGTAAGTAGAATGCATATACCAATCACTTGCACGTATACACAAACTGTAGAATACTGTATGCATATACTCATGCCCAAGTAATTAATATTGTATTAATTCACACCCACAATCGTACACACAGATTTACCAGAAAAACAAATTATTAATAACTGATTCTCGAATTGCTCGCCCGACGTTAGGACCTCCGAGTTATGACCTTCTTAAGACTTAGTTATGTGGCCTAAACGACGAGTATTGCATCTAACATCGAATAGCTCTGTTTTAAGATTAGAAGGACTGAAGTTGTCAACCTAAGTTACTGCCAGCCAAACTACTAAAAGTCAAGGAACGAGCGGTGAAAATAGGCAATGTATTCCAAGTTGTGATCGCTTACGGTTTTAAATGTGCCAATTGACGCCATCAGCCTTTATAGTGTTAACGGTGCGTGTTCTACTTGCCTGTGATCAGCTTGACGATACGCCTTCACATGTCGGCCAAAGCAGAGTCATGATACGTTCATCAAACTCTCGCCATCCTGGGCCACGTCAGATCAAATGTGGCGACGTGTACCTCAAAAGACAAGCCAATATTGCTTGTCACAGAGGCGCTTGCCCCCTAAAATGGCAGCCACGACATTCCTGTGATGTGACCCTTGTCCCATTTTATGAAGCGCCATCGCTAGCGCAACCATTCCTTTTTCTCGACTGTGTATATCAGACCAGAAAAATTGATCATTGTGAGTATGAACTAACAGATGTTGGAAACTAGTTTATGTTTCGCCGGTTTTTGTATCTCAATGACTGATCTTCACGATATTGAACGAAATATCTGGGAGAAACGTCCTAACTAAATTCAGTTTAACATGTAACACCAGTTAAAGCTTCTGTGACGAAAGATAATGTATTTTATAATGGTGTCTCTTTATATGGAATTGTTTTTACTGCTTATTGTTACAAGTTTGATGTTTAATTTTCTTCCACAGCCCTTTTGGCTACGTCATTTTGGGGCTGTGTGTTACGATATGTTTTCAACATGTAACATGTGTGTGTCTACGTTATGTTATAGAGAGTTGTTCATGCAGAATGCCTTTATCATATTTTTTTTACCTTACAAAATGTATGGTGAAGAAACAAGCAATGTTTTCTAAGCTCCTTTGCAGCTTCTCTCCTTCGGTTTCTGAAGAGTTTTAGTTTGAAATCCCACGTAGACAGTTTCTTTTTCAAAGTTGCACGGAGTTCGAAGAGCTGGCTAAGCAGATCTATGACGCTCCTCAAACTTTTGATAGATTCTGTAGTCTTACACAAGTGTCGTTTGGCTATCAATTATAATCCTCTAGAAAAACTTCGTCTGAAACTTCCGAAGCGGCTTTTCGAGACGCAGACGAACTTGTGAATAGTGGTCTTCGCACGGATGAGAATCGATGTTTAACTTGAACTTGACATAAAAATATTTGTTCATGCATAAAGGTACGGTGACAGTTTTTAAACTTTTCACTCTTTTGTAAGTTTTGTAGTGGTCAGAATCGTTGGATGTAGAAGTTTGTAGTTGTTTGTTTTCACTCGAAATGACTGATTTTGACCTACTTTTCGTAAATTAGTCGAATCTAAATCGTAGAATTACATATTATAATCATGAATGCATTAAAAATTTACAACGAATTCTCGTGTTTTAAATTAATACTTTTTATTCACTTCATTCAGAATTTCCTTTGTGCATCTAATCTACCGATAACATGACCCAGATAGTACCTGTTGAAATTCCTAGGTTTAAAAGTGACAAAATTAGGGATCTATGAAATAAAATAGATTTTTCAGTTCTACCCGTGAATATTTTTCATCAATATATACATAACTTCCATTTTGTATTTTATCTATCGATAACATGGCAGTGTAAGTGAAAAAACTAATAAGGGAAAAAATGGAGTATTTTTGTTAGTGATTCGACGCCTTTGGTATCCACAATACAATGTTTATAATACATGCATACCCGTTATGATTTCAGTTCAATAATTTTTCTTCAGTAATAATAGATAGGAAGTAATGGAACGGACACAGAGTGACAGAGAGATAGAGAAAGAGAGAAAGAGAGAGATGGAGATACACTAACATATAGGTAGATTTATTCAAAAAATTTAGTTCATATTTTTAAATGCATACAGTTTTGTTATTACTTATTCATATCTTTTTAAAGTAATGAAGTATACAATAACACACAAAAGTTTTGAACACTTAGCAAATTATAAGAATTTTCAAAAATTATTGGATGGTTTGACGTGAAACTTGGTCAGAACATTAGAAAAAGACTTTCCATACGTTAAGAGGATAATAAAAAACGTTAAGTATTGTAAATTTTATTAACCAATTTCTCAAATGGCTATGTGCAAAAGTTTTGAACAAATTTACTAATACTTGATTCTATAGACTTTATTTTGTTTCCCAGCTTTGAGTTGATTTCTATAGGCTGAAACTAGCTTCCTACAAAATTCTGGTGTAATTTTGGTCCATTCTTCTTTTCGCAAACACTGAAGCTGCTTCATATTCTGGGGGGTCCTGCTGTGGTCTCTCAACTTCAATTCTTTCCACAGGTTCTCAATCAGAGTGAGGTCAGGTGACATGCTTGGCCATGCCGGTGTCTCAATACCATTTTCCTCAAACCATTTTTTGTTGCCTTGGCAGTATGCTTTGAATCATTGATTTTTTGAAAGTGGAACTTGCTTCTAAGACCCAATGATCTGGCAGTTTTGTCGAGATTCCTCTTTAATATTCTATGATGCTTGAAACTATTCATCCTACTTTCTATTACTTCCATTTTACCAGTATCATTAGCAGCAAAATACCCCACACCATGATGCTGCCTCCTCCAAATATCATTGTAGAGATGGTATCAGTTGGTTTCAGTTGGTTTATGAGCATCTGTTTTCTTTCTCCAAACATGAGTTGATATGCTTCACCTAAACAACTCAATTTTGGTTTCATCAGACCACAATAAATCTCTAAATTCTGATGGTTTATCCTGGTACTTTTCAACATACTTCAAGCGTGATGTAACGTGTATTCTTCTCAACATGGGAGTATTCTTTGAACATATACTATGCTGACCTTCACGGTGTATAATCCTGCTAATTGTCTCTTTGCTCACCGCAATCCTTGTTTGCTGTAAATCCTTTTGAATCTCTCCATGGGTTGCAAAAGGGTTCAGTTTTACTTTCTGAATTATTCATCTTGCACAATTCTTTTCAATTTTTCTGGTTTACCAGTTTTTTTGAAGGTTACGAGTTGGTCAATGTGATAAAATGATCGCTCATAGTTAAATAATTACTACTAGACGACGTTAGGCCGGAAATGCAAGCGTTTACATCTTGACTCGTTGCATCGTTATCATGAAAATAAAAGTCCAGTGAGGGGGATCTTGGTCATCCAGAGTCTGCAGATGGTCGAGGGATTTCATCTTGTTACTGCAGAGTGTCACAGGTCCACGTCCAGCTCAGATAGAAAAAATAGGTCGTCCCACTGCCTGAACATATTTTCTCAGAGGAGACACTGCATAATGGACCCATTGCTACGTTAGCTTTTTGCTGCAGTTCAATGAGAGCATCACTTTATAAGACGGCAAATCTCGATCCATCGCACAATAAAACGTTTCCAATCTTCAACAGCTCAGTTCAAATGTTCCTGGACAAACTGAAGCTATTTTTACCGATTAATCACAGACGCAAATGGCCTTCATGATTGAGGGGCAGAAAAAAAATAGCGTACATGTAATTTTTCGGGTTCCCGACGGATATATTTCACAGAAATTATTTTCGAACCTTCACGAAACTTGCTAATTGCTGCTGCGTCGACCGACGTCAATTTTACTTGGTAAAATACTTTAAAAAGCGCCTGTGTTTCTAACCAAAAATTTGATGCTTACTGTATTTGTTACGAGATGAACTTGTTTTAGTTTACGGCGTGCATTTGCTCTCTATATAGTCTTTACGCCTATAATTTTTATTGTAGAATTTTTATAAGCCATGNTACCGATTAATCACAGACGCAAATGGCCTTCATGATTGAGGGGCAGAAAAAAAATAGCGTACATGTAATTTTTCGGGTTCCCGACAGATATATTTCACAGAAATTATTTTCGAACCTTCACGAAACTTGCTAATTGCTGCTGCGTCGACCGACGTCAATTTTACTTGGTAAAATACTTTAAAAAGCGCCTGTGTTTCTAACCAAAAATTTGATGCTTACTGCATTTGTTACGAGATGAACTTGTTTTAGTTTACGGCGTGCATTTGCTCTCTATATAGTCTTTACGCCTATAATTTTTATTGTAGAATTTTTATAAGCCATGGAAGGCGAAACAGCGTCCATTGTCATTTGGTGTCCTCTTCCACTCTTTTGAAAATAAATGCTGTTGAAATAATTGCAGAGAAAAAACACACTTTGTGTAAAAAATTCGTGCAAGAGTTTTTTGTCAAGCAGCCTATATGTATCGTTTGAAACCAACCCATTCGAAAATTTTTGTTACAGTGCATCATTGTTAATGCAAAATGAATTTTCACAAGTATAAAACATACAGTACAGTCGTTTGTAGTTCTCTAAATACATCAAATATGCGTACGTCACGACTGTAGTATAAACTGTGTCTGGTCTTGTGTATAAATTTATGTCTGTCTGGACGCACGAGGCAGTTGCCCACACGCTGTATCTTCTCTTCATATATGAAATAAAGCAAACGCTGAAATACTAACAGATGTAGTGTATGGGGGAACGAGCACTTTTCTTGGTTTAAAAAATGCATGGAAATGCATTTATTGTGATGGTGGTGACAACTAGCCAATTCTAGGGTAAAAAGTCGAGTTCTAAAATTTATGAATTCGATGATTTGTGGTTAAGTTGCACTATCTCCATTCGGATTTCCTTCCTTAGCGGGCAATAAATAAGATCCTTGAGTCGGTACACCACTTGTAGCGTTGCAATAAATTTGCCTCAAGGGGGGTCCATCTCGCACAGAAACGTAGTGAAGAGCTCTCAGGTCTCCTCTACAGTCGTCCGCAGGTTTTGCTCTGTAGGCTTGACGGAGAGGGCATCT
>VCRD01003129.1:8638-36107 GCA_006783055.1 Trinorchestia longiramus
GGATTATCAGCGATACCACTGAAGAACGTTATTCTCTCACGGCACACTGACGAGTACAGATACAGTTAACATACTGGTCGAAATGGAGGTAAGCGTCACTGTATATCCCCTCAATACTCTGAAGTACAATTAATTCCAATAAACTATCTTGGCAATTAATTTTTCTGATGTACGGCAATGACTACCGCAAGTAAAAATTAAAGTTTATGCTCAATGAACGAGTCATTGAAGACATTAGGCTACTTTTCAAAATGTACAGAATCAGTCCTGAATCATGTGGTTTCCTTCCCATGGATGCGAGCTCGTTCCTCAAGGTAAAGTCACCCAGTGAAAACATGCAAGATATTCCATTGAGAAATTCTGTTGGCAGCAATACAGGGTGTCTCAAAAAAATGTACTCACCCTTTAACCGTTGCTAACATGCTGTCTTCTTTGTGTTGCATGTGTGAGGTTCGAACCTTTGCGAACATGATTCTTTAATCACATTTAATCATGTTCGCAAAGGTTCGAACCTCACACCTGCAACACAAAGAAGACAGCATGTTAGCAACGGTTAAAGGGTGAGTACATTTTTTGAGACACCCTGTATATGTTGAAATACAATGAATTTTTAATCATCACACTCACTCAAGTTGTCGGAGCAACAATTGATCGAACCCCTCTGGGCGCAACATTGAATACCAATATTCGTGTCAGTAGACGAGCTTGGCTGCAGCTCATTATTTACGATAACACTTTATTAGCGATGCACTATACTTCAAGTCCAGCTTATATAACATTTTATTTCCTCTTTTAATTTGACAGTATGCGTTAACACAATTAGTGCGAAGAGTTCACATAATACAGTAAACATTATTTATGATAAGCCCATCTAGCATCAGACTGGCAAAACAATAGAGAGACTAAGTACATCATTCTGTCGCTCTACGACAAGGCAGCTGGAAACATTTATTTTTCTTGTTTTATTACCAAGCTTATCTTTCACATAACTGTATAGAATCCCTGCAGCTTTACAAGCACGGCAGCAGTCCGCTAAACAGAACCACAACAGCATGAGGTTTTCAAGTCATCTCAACGCATTCTTAACGGATCGCAGAAGGTACATATTATTCCAACAATAAACTGTTTTAATTATTTAACCGTTCAAGAAAATAGTAAATGTGGGTAATTAATATAAATTGAGGTCACTCATCCGTTTTGAGAAAACCCGATAAAATTTTAGTTGAACATGAAATGTAAATTGTGTGATCTCCTTCGGCAATGTTTTTTTTCAGGGAGAGATGGACTAAATAGATCACATTTTTTAACAATATTGTAGGAGTTCATTTCAAAGCTTTTGTAAAGTTACTATTGAGATTCACCAGTAACGTAAAACTTTTCTTACACACAATCATTACTCGTCGAAATCTTTCTTTCACGTGATCTGTTATAGCTGGAGTCGTAGCAAAACAATGTGTACGAGATACCCTTGTCAGCCCTACAAAAAATGCAGGCATGGAAAAAAGTTTCTGCACATCTATCCAGTTGTAAACTTTCGTTTATGGATACGGCTAGAATACTGATATTCTTCATACCGGTAAAGAGTCTATATGCCGTCGAAGAAACGAACAAAAGTTTAAAATAGAAATTGATTTTACATGAACAAATTAACTAGAGTAAGAATCTAAATGTGTCTAGCTCACAGAACCGGTAAAATATTAAAATTGATATCATATATAACACATTTAATTGAAAAATAAAATTGTACATTAAAGTTATTCAAACTTCTCTAATGGAAGCCCTAACACGTAAACGCCGAATCCTGTACACCGTCGGAATGAAAACCAGTCTGATACAAGCTTTTACGACTTAAGAAAAAAATTGATGAAATATTTCTACACATGCAGCTGAAGCATGAGAGACCAGTTTATTACTAAGCAGAACATATTCTTGCAACAGAAAACAAGAAACTACAGAGGTTAATTAACTTAATTGTTAAATGAAGCAAAACTCAGATTTAAAAGTCTCATACGTTGTCGTAGCAAAAACGAGTATAGGGCGCAGGTTTAATGGGTCTTAAAGCAGCGGGTCACCGCAGCAGGACGACCGTTCGTCAATGGCTCATCAGGAACGACCTAGTCTCCATTGTGGCGACCGACACACGCCGGTCCACGAAAGCAGGCGACATGGCGCTTTCGTCGGCGCTCGATGCTTACAAAGGACCTAACGACCTACCTCTTGCGACTTCGATTCTGCTTCTTATGTATCTCTCTGATATTTTACCGTAATTTTTATTATTTTAATATAAATGGGTTAAGCATCCACGAGTAATAGTGTTTGACTAAATTTGTAAGAGTTCATGAATATCGCCACTCAGAATATCGAGTCTTCTCTTGCTTAGGCTTTCTTTTTGACAATTTCTTTTATAATGTGGACGTTCACCATAGACTTAACCTAGTTGGACTTTTAAAACGTGTACGTTTCATATTGAATAACAAACCCTACTTGGCGTTTGTCACTGTATAGTATAATTGTATTGTATATATTATATAAATGTGTTTCTCATAGTAGTCCGTACCGCCCCCCTGGGGGCGTTGAGGAAATGCAAGGGAGTGGTAGGAAGGTACGCCTAGAATGGGGGCGTCTTGTAATTTATAATATACAGTAATAAAATCATTATCAGGGGGCGGAGAAAAATCAAAGTGTCCTAAGGGGGCAATGATTGAAAAAACTTTGAGAAACACTGGTATAAATGTTGAATTAATTTATACACAGATGCATACAAGTGAATATACACACAGAATAAACCTCTTCTTTAAGTGTGGCTTAGAGCGTATCTTTTCGTTCGGGGAACACACGGTAAACTTCAGGCTTCTAAACAATATTATGTATACTCACATTTTTTAAACACCAACGGAATAAGATTAACAGGATATCACTTCACGGAAAATAAATAGGTTAGGCAACGTCCTTCAAAGTGAAGTAGCGTGGAAGAAGATACTATCAGTTGACCAGGAAAAAAACCACTGAAGAAAGACATCCTCTCAAAAACTGACGAAAACATTCAGATAAGAGCCTGTCCTGCATTTCCGTCCAGACATCCCGGCCCAGAACTTGAACTCATCATGCATTAGCCAGAGGTGAGCACTACGCCCGTGTAGGAAAGGGAGCACTGATCCCTCTGACATGGCAACATGACTTTATCTTTTACTGAATCACAAAGCATCATACTTGACTTATGATGCCTTGTGATGTTCGGCATTTTCGTTTCAGCGTTTTCTCTCACTATGTTCAACTAACCATCTTTTTAACCAAAGTTCACTAATGTTTGACTTAAGAAATTGGGGTGGTCAAGATTAGGTACAAACCACGGACGTTGGAGAAAGTGTTCTTGCTACTCAGAATTCTAGTTTAGAACAATTTTCAACTTTTACTCCGGTCTAAAAACTCGTGATGGTTATCATGACCTCTCGACAGCCGTTAATATCGATGAGAAAGTTACAGTTGGCGCGTTCGACCCAGCGCTGCAAATGTTTGCACCAATCTGAAGCCAAACAACGTGAAAAAACAATACCAATGACAACATAGGCAAAACAAGATATTATACACAAAAACCTGATATGAACAGCAAAATTGTGTTTTAATTAATGAAAACGAGAAGAATAGTTAAGCAATGTACATGATTTTCAAACCGCATTATACATCTCAATTACGAAATTAAAGAAATGAGGAGCATATACGTTTGAATTTCTCCAAGTAGATCAAAATCTTGCAGAAGCCGACAAAAGAGCGCAGACTCAAATGCTTATATCCCGAGTATCTCAATCACTGAACAAGCTTGAGCCGAGAAGGAGAGCAGGTGTAAAGAAAATCAATTCACAACGCCCTCCATTCATCACCGATACGCCAGGCTGTCAAAAGCAGCACGATCACAAGTACCTGGTTGATCGAGAGAGTCGTCCCATTAATAATCAAAATTAATGGATAAAGATGGATGAGCTACACCGTAGGTTTGATATATCGGTGCAAGACAAAACGCGCTACGCAGCAACACTTCAGTCTCCGCAGCAGGATCTTGCCCTGTAACCTGGTACCTTGAATATACGAGTATCGTGAATCAGTTTTTACACGGAAAATACTTCACCTTCTTGACAAGTCGGTTGTCGTAAAATGAACTCCGAGTGAATCGGTACAAAATTCTACGATTGAGGTGCAGTCATGGTCGTGCATTAGAAGAAATCTTTGAACACCAGTTTAAATCTTAGAACGTAGTAAGCACAAGTACATAATACCACGTGGGTGCAACTTTAACTTATTATACTTTGCAGCCATGGAGAACATAATCCAGCAGTGGATGATGACACGCGGACTCGTACACTATAGATGCACTGCTGTCAATCGGCCCGCTTTCAATATCAAGGCTGATATGACCCTTCAATGAACGGATTGATTTCGAAGCCTTTTCAGTAGACCAGTGGCATAAACGAGCATTGGCGTGAGTATCAGTAATTTTGAGTAGGATGAGGGAGAAGCGATAGAGTAGGAAACGCAAAGGACAAGGTAGACATACGGTACAGGAAAATAAAATTACTCCGGAACAGTTCATGGTGAATACAAGCTTAAGTTTAATTCACATGCTTTGACGAGTGGTATTACACTACCAGAATAATGGAAAACATTACCCATGCGTAAAATAAGATTTTTACACAACATTTTCTGCACAATTTACCATGGAAATTTCGACTGGTGTTTAGACTGACATGTAGCCGCACTCCTTTGGCAAACTCGCATTGATCCATAAAACGTGGTCGACAGGCTTTGAAAGAGATTTACAGAATCATAAAGGAATGAAAGATAAAATTGGCATCCCGCCCTTGAAGGGACCAAGCAAACACTTGAAAAGAGATTACGGTAGAGGAGATCGAGGGGGCCATGGAAGGGCGCTTGGATCCCCTATACAGCAGCGGTTTTCAATCTTCTTCTTCTTCTTGCAGGAATCCTTAGAAGGTGACGACAAACCTAAAGAATCCGAACAATTTCCTCTCGCTAGATTGAATTTGCAACACATGGTCTATAAATTTAACGTAATGAAGTACATTCAAAGATTGTGTTAAATTTTATCATTGTCTAACGTTTTTGATTATTGTAGTATAATATTGTAACAATGTCTAATTTACAATAAACATTTCTACATAAAAACGCTACATAAATTCATACACTCAGATTCTAACATTTTATGAGCTTACTCATTAGTTTGTAAGTCAAGGGAGAGACTTTAAATATCAATACAACTGAAGATATTCTAGTAGAAGTAGTTTTTACCATGAAATTTAAGGCAATTTCAAACAAGATTAATTAAGTTCACTTTTTCAAGAATTAACTAGTCTCCAAACTTACAAAAAATGAGGAAAAATTTATGAATTTTTTTTTTTCACGGAAAAAAATGGGCGCAAAAAGTAAACCGGAAAATGATATCCTACATTGCAGTCAGAAAATTACATAGGTCAAATTCAAACACTAAAGGTTCAAACTTATGAACGTAATATTTAACTCACCAGTAACACTGACTAATTATTATGAACCTGATTGTAACATAAAAACCACATTCATTGAAAAGAAAGCTATAGAAAACTCAACGTTTTAAAAGCTTAAGACTTAACAATAAGAGCATGGTGCTTATAAGACTTACAACACTATCAAGAAAGGCTTGTTATGTCTTATCACATCAAGAAAGAAAGATAGATAACGAAAGTATAAACTTGACGGTGTTTACTCTCACTCCCTTTTTCTAATTTTTTTTACGGCAGTAACTACGACACTGTAGACAAAGAATTACTGGCTTATAGTAATGAATGCTCAAATTTGAACAAATAAGGACAGATAAACAAATTATAAGAAGATTACCAAAGACGAGAATTTTTCTAGAAAAAGAAAATCTCATGTTTAGTTCGTGGAAATTAGCGTAATTTGTGGGCTCTACTGCGCTAGAGGAACTAAATTCAACGGCCACGAGGCCCGAATTCTCGCATTCCTGAATTTTGATGCCATGGGAGCTTACGAAGCACAGAGTGGCTAGCACCTCATCAACGTCATGGATCAGATCGTAGAATAATCATTGATGGAAATGAGATGAAGACTTCATAAAAGTGTAGCGCCCCTAGGCTCAAACGTGCGCAACTGTTCACACTCCTGACGTTCATTTTCATAAAGAACGAATATTTAATAAGGTCAGATCAGTCGGATGATTAGATTAAGGTGCACTACTCCAATAGAACTCGACGGGGCTTGAGTCTTGCGAAAGATCGAAGTAAATTTGAGTTGATGTCAGCTACATTTGTTACACGCGAGGCATAGTTTTTACGTATAATTAATGGAATTTAAAAATGTGAGTACCAATAAGAATAGCTGATGCTCATATACATTCAATATATTAAAAAGTTGAGGTTACAAAAAACAACCCAGAGATTGTTCTGCAATCAGAACAGGCCAGGGCGAAGGTTTGTTACTCGGTACCGAAGTACTGATTTAAACTTCTACGTCTACTGAAATTTTCAAACTGATTTGCAAAAATCAATGCTTGAAAGGCAACGAAAATTATTTGAATGTTAGTAAATAATATCCAATCCAATGCACGTGAGACATAATAATTGAATCAAATTTAGCAAAAATTCCCACGGAACATGTGGTTAAAAATGACTTCTGTACCTAAGAGTGAACCACTAATTTTAGCTCATACGAAATAAATTGGATTCAGTCGTCATACAAATGGAATTCAAAGACGTTTCCGTGTCAGATGTTCAAACACTAGTCAAAAATTCAATACTCTCTCAAACACGCAAGTTATTACATCACATTCAAATAGCTTTGAGTATTAAGCCTCCACATGACGTATTCACACTCAGCATTACATAGAAGGTGATCAAAATTCATGATCACAAAAAACAGTTCACTGAATTGCAGAATTGCATCTTTAACAGAAGCGCATGTTGATTGGATGATAAAAGATGGAGGATTTTAGTAGTTTCACTTGAGTGCACTGTCGAGATCATTCTCTTAAAGGTGTGCTATCGGATTTCAAGAAAAACAGCAATCTAGTTTATAATTCTTACACATTAGTATTACCTTGCAACATACTTAAAAAAATACGGCTAAATTACTTTACACCATTTTCTCCGGTCACCTTCGTCTAGGTTTATTGAAGACGGTTTGTGCAGAGTTCTTCTTTGATTCTTGAGGTTACTACACGACGTGATGTTGTCAACTGCTATACGAAATTACAAGCGTCTAAAATTATCAACGTGGGAACAGTATAATGGATTTCATGAAACGCCAGGTAATCCAATCGGTCCCAACTAACGAATCACGACCGATTTTGTGACTGCGTGGTCTGAGCTTGGTAGCTAATCACGACGATCCGATTCTATTTTCATAATTTCAAGATAAGAAACAAAAAAATTTATAGAAGCGAAGAAAGATGGTTTTTAGAATTCGATAATTGATCATGAAAAGAAAAAAGTTACAAACGCACAGTTTTGGCATACTGTTGAAGATTTTTAAGTGCATTTCAGTCGATTTACCGCATTAAAGTTCATCTGTAAGCAAAATATAAATAAGTAAAGCAGGATAAATATAAGATCCACTGACATTCATATTTGTTTTGAGAGTAATGATTTGATTTTTAGTAAAGAACTAGTTCGTAAGTTCGGCCATTGTGAACTTGATAGAGTCTGTCTTAGTAGTAAACACTTAAACCCTAAAGTCCATCCAATTAACAATATTAAAAACAATAGTCTCAGCAACAAAACTCGTACTGGGGAAGAGACGTCTAACTGACGTTTACCGTTGTACTCCATCCATTAATGTCTTGTAAAAGTAAGATCTACTTAAATCATCATTACTATAATTATTATAAAAGCAATATGCTAACACAACAATGGGGCTATATGGAAGTACTGGATCTCAGAAGAGAAGATGGAAAACTGTTGATGGCAATTAGTTATCACATGAAGAGGTTAATGTATGAACAAACTGAGATGAGAAGAATGATCGTTCCTACGTGCTTGTGGGATTGACTAAGAGTTATGGAATATCACCATAGTAATTAACTGTACATGTATGAGTATATATGTTCCGATCGAGTTGAATACGCTAAAATTGAGGTTAAAGGACTTGAACTTATTAGGATGGACTCAGCTGTTAGTAGAAGTTGAGTTCGGCACTTTTTGCTGCAACACTTAATAGCTGTGTCGAAGACGTAATTACAGAGGTTGCAGCCTAAATTTAAGAGTTCAAAAAAAAATTAAGAATACCCCTAACAGGAACGAGATATTTAAGTAATGAAAACACTGGATGAATAAATGTGAATATAAATGAAAAAATTCCGTGGGTGACGTTTTATTAAAATCAAGCTCTAATAGAATCATATATAATAATAATAATATCAGAGTTGAACAGAAACTTCGACTGTGACAGAAGCCTCGACTGTGTAGATGAAGGACTATTGTGACTTACGAAACTAGGCAGCTAGACATAATCAGCAACACGGCTCTCCCCATCTCAAGAGGACTGGGGACTTCATCTCTCGAGCAGCGCCAAGTCTCTAATACACACAAGATAATCCTCTTCAGTGAATCAGTTACCCTTGAGTACACTTTGATAATGATTCTGGCTCAGTGTGTCGAAATCCCTATTCTTCCCTTTAAAAGGTGAAAATAACTGGAATAGCTAAATTTATTATGTAATAACTACTACCAAGCCATTTAAAGAATGATACGGAAAATTTTAAATTGTAGAATTTCGAACATAATATTGACAGAAATGTTGTACAAATGGTTTTCCACACGTACAAAACTAAAGTAAGAAGTGGTGTTCTGATAAAAAACACATTCGACCATGTAACCTGGATCCAAACAAACAATAAGATGAACTTTAGGGTTTATTTAAAGCAGGGGTCGGCGAAGTGGTCGATATCGACCCCTGGGGGTCGAGGACAGAACTCAAGGGGTCGATAAATTTATGGGGGTCGAAAGGGGTTCGATTAAGGATATATATGGTTGAAGCTGGTTTTAGCCATGCGAATGCGATTCTAACAAAGCAGAGAAATAGACTAAACTTGAAAAACCGTAGTGATTTACGGTTAAAGCTTACCAATTTTAAACCAAATATCAATAGCCTTGCTGCCGCTCATCAAGCTCATTCATCTCATTAATATCATGTTTATCGATAAATAGGTAAGTTAATGTATTTTTCATTATTCTTTTTTTTGATAAAAAGCATATTGCGTATTCCCATGACAGTTAATATTATTGTCAAGTAGTACATTTGTTTTATATAATGAAGTTCATAACAATTTTTCAACGATAAGTATTGTTAGATTTTGAAACAGTCAAAATTCTCTATAGGTAGGTAAACTTCTATTCATTTCTTTTTTACTTTATATCAGTGAAGACTGCATCTTTCTCTTAATATACATCTTCAAACATTGTATAGGGTACAACATAAGATTGGGTTGGTTTATAACATTTCTGTTTATTTTTGGTCATCAAAAATGTCAATAATGGTTTAAAATTTTTTTCACCTATTTGTATGTGTGTGTGCATGGAGGTGGTCGATGTAAATACAAATATCCTATGAAGGGGTCGACGGGTAAAAAAGTTTGCCGACCGCTGATTTAGAGTATGATTACTACTTCTACACTATCAGGCATTAAAGGCATGTTTAGTTCATCACTTCGTCCTGATAAATAATTTTGACGAACATTTGTGATCCTATTGTTCTGTCTGGAATCGTTAACCAAGAATTTGTTTAGAAGTTTTTAAGAACATAGATTTCAAGAATTTAGATTATCTCTTAATTTTGATAACACCTCATTCATGCTTTTTAGTTAACGCTGTGCTGCATCAGAATCCAGCACGAAAACGTGATTTAAATCGACAATTTTTAAGAGTAGTTAACGACAGAAAATGTTTATAATTATCAAGCTATTACTGTCGGTAAGCTTCTACTGCATTCATAGACGTAGCTCACGCTCTCAAGCGGTTCGCACCTGTGCTTTGAAAATTTCTAAACACTCTACTTCAACTTCCAGGAGTTATTTTGTTCATGTTATTTCAGGATACAGTAGATTTGTAAACACGCTTGGATTTATTTACAAGCTTTGGATTGTCTCCCAAAAGTACAATCTTTACCGCCTAATCGAGTGTAAAATTTTTACTGATTATTCTATAACATCTTTCCGGGTAAGCGACTGTTAATAAATGCTTGGGTGCTGGAAAATAGCTTCATTTTAAATAAATGTGCTAACTCCATCTGCATTTTAATTGCAAAGTCTTCCAATTCAAACAGAAATCGATTTACTACTTTTTACAACCTGATAAGTCAGAAAAATTAAATTTCTTCCACTGGATTACCTGATACGTTGGCTAAACTGAAAATGAATCTTTTTATTTTAGTTTTGATTGTTTTAATGCACTCTGCACTATATTTACAGCGTAATTATTTGGGTGCTCGCTTAAATGAACGATCAATTTATTCACATAAAAATGCGATAGCAACCAAAACTTTACGATGATTCTTAATGAAAAAAATGAAAACAATCAAATAACGTCCTCACAGGCGCGTTAAAAATTAGAAAGAAAAATAATGGTATCATAGACACAAAAATGTAAAAAATAAAGTCTGCTGAGGAACAAGGGATACAGCACGGAGAAACACTGATGAAACAAGGCAGTGAGGAGGTAACTGCACGATTTAAATTAACCGAAGTTCCAAGTCAAAAGACTGGGGATGGAATAGAATGGTATTCGCCCAACAACAAAGACGGCATAAAGAACAAGGCATACACAACGGTCCAACACTTCATCGCTTATGATTTAAACTAGCGGGTGAGAGTTGTCGTGCTGCAGTGTCTCACTCTGTGAGCCATAACTAAGAATTCAGCCTCCACACGAAAGAATATTCTATCATAAATCTAAAAAAAGGACCAAGATTCATATTCCAACATCTGTGACCAAAAGATTCTCGGAAATTTTATTTTCTTGAGCAACGAATCCTGATAGGAAAATCGGAAGTATGATGGACATCATATCCGCATACGAGAAAACAGCACTGGAGAGAATTTCTTTTTTAAATAAGACAACCATCTTAATTGCAACAGATCTACTGCATTTAACTCGTCGTGAAACATTAACTTTCATGTAAAAGACTGGAAGCAAAGAAATCGTTCATTCAATTTAAGGGAAATAAAAATTTACGTTTAGTCAAGTGCACGACATCAATACAAAAGGAAAAGTCTCAGGTTTTAGTTTCCCAGATAGCAAAAACTTATTTGAAAGTTAACAAGGACGATAAACCTTATTTACCTGTTTGCAGAACCTAAAGGCCCTAGGTCTCACAGTTACCCTTAAGTATCATACTTATGTAACACAGGCTTCATTTATTCAACTTTTTCAAAATAAATGTCAGAAGGCCTCATTAATACTACAATCAGGTGTCACATAGACACAAGATCGTCAGATATTTGGCTTACAATTCTTTATTGTAGATTATATTCCCAACCTTGTCTAGCAGTAAACTTTAACGCGCCTCGGTGCTCACTAGTCCATTTTCGAAGTCTTTCCCTGCATCGAAGCTGCGGGAGACCAAGCGAGCTTCCCTGACGAGGTCATGCGCATCGAGGCAGACTGGAGTCAGGACAAACCATGGAGCACGAAGAGCTAGGAGTGTCTTCGTAGTGTACGCTGGTCCCTGCACGCCCTTGTGTCGAAGAGTTCAAGCGATCCGCCCTTAAGCTGTGCAGATCGAGGGATACAGCGAGTTTTACGGTCTCATTGGCTTCGATCGAATACGCGCTAAGCGACTCTAAATGCTATCAGATGCAGAACCTCCCGCCCCGACAAACAAATAAGCTCCAGCGCTTGCAGCTCATATCTTGATAACAAATACCATAAGAAAAGTCGAAGAGAAGGCTTGTAACTCTTCTATAGCTAGGAAAGCGTCTTGCTTTTGAGTTCATAAGCCCCAAGGAATCTAAGGGTACTATAAATGACGATGTTCAAAAGTATTTCTGGATAGCCCTAGTTCTTAAACTAAAAAATGCTTTAAACTAAAATAGTCACGAGAAAACTCATGAGAACTTTCATTCAAAGTCTTGGAAACATTATTATTTATGAAAGTTGATAATGGTCGGAAAAAATACTACGGAGTCTTTGAGAAATGGAATTTCTTCTAATATAAATTAAAGATAGTATTAACAACGAGAAGAAAGATCTCTGGCAGCCAAACGAAAATGAACAAGAGTTGATCTTTCTTTCTCCTCAACGGTTGATAGTAATGAAACGTAATTAAATCTGTTCATTAGAGGATAAATTAATCAATGCTACTTAAAAACGTGTTAAATCAGAGCACAACATACTGCAGGGATGTGATAACAATACATATTCCAACACATCAGCACAAGCGTCCGCACTTCAAGCAACCATTGTTTTATGAACGCTTTCTTCGCAAGTTCTCAACGTGATGGCTGCAGAAGAAGGATATCATTCTAAGTAATTACTCTCAAAATTTCCTCATGAAACAAGTTAGGGAAAATCAAAGTGAACCAAAAGTCGTAGTTGCTAACTCTGGAGAACACTTTTATTTTTATCTTTGATTTTCTAATTGATTTATTCTATTATAACTTCACCAACATCGTTATTTTATTACTTCAGTCTTCCACTTCTGTGACAATTTAGCGGTTTTAGTATAATTATTTCTTTATCCCACACATATCCTCAACTTTCATTGACTGTAAGTAGTCAATTAGACTATAGATCATGATATACTATTCGTACAATTCTACCATCATCTAACACATATTTACTTACGGCATGAGACTTGGGTAGCAGCCCAGTTATGGGCCAAACGGCTCGTTTCTATTGCCTGATTTTATTCTATTTTTACTGTACTCGAACATGCGTAATATTCTTATCTAAAAAACACATGACCTATTAACTATCTTCTCTTTAGCGCCTAAGTTTCAACTTCTAAATCGAAACATTTAAAGCAACCATAAATTTTGTTCGATAACCATGTTCAGTTGATGATTTTAGAATTGCTCACACAATGAGTTGAAAACAATTAAGAAATCTATAAACATACATTAAACATGGTCATTAATTGAAACACGAAAATAAAATTACACCAGAATGCTAGAAATCCCGGGAACAAAACCAGAAAGCTAGAAATAACACCTAGATGAAAACTTCTACATCATTTTTTTTGTGATAGGAATCAGCATTACTCAATTTTGAGTTGAATAACAAAAAATCTCATTTAATCCCAAGCGATACCGAGAACTAGTCTTATGTGTGTCATTCTCCATCATTGTCTGTTGCAGCGAGTGATGCCACGAAAGTTAAAGCTACAGCCAATTATGATTGCGTGAACTTTCTTCATAGAAAACGAAAGAGCCAGCTCAGAGAAAATATTAAATATGAGAAACTTATTTATTTTAAAAATGCTGTGAAACTTATATGACCGAGTGGCGTATAAATCTTGTCAACACAATAAACACGGAATGATGATAATTTCATATTTCTAGAATAACCATTGAATTAACTAGTCTCAGTATGAAAAATCCTTGGTAGAGCTAGAGCGCCAACATGAACAGAGCGTTGAGCCGACACGACTAATCAGATTACGCTGCTGCATCGTACGTCCAGACTTTGATTTGGATCTTTGTTCGTAGCAGGGTCGGCACACGACCTCGCTATTGTCCAACAAAAAGATGTGACTCGAATTTCAGGATAACAGACTTAGTAATAAACAAAACAAAAGTCTTCTTATAGCAATAAGGACTACGTAACTCGTAACTTGCCATCTTAAATATTCAAAGGTAGCACTAAGTGAACTACATTAAAGTCAGGCGATTTAAAATTTTAATTCAACAAACTTTGAGAGCCTTCTGATTTACTGAAACAAGAAAATATTTGTCAGTTCGTAACGCTGATAACCAAAGTTACATCATGACCAAATTCACGCTGAAAAAAAATTAAATTGACGAATCTCGTTAGATGAACTTTCAAGTCCTTATTTTTCCTCATCGAAATCATATGTATTTTATTTCTTTCCTAGGGAAATTTGAACTCATTCTCGGCATCGAACTGAAGCGGGTGAGAGAAAAACGTAACGGTCTGCAAGATAAAATTATTTTCATTTTCACTGTATTTGGTAGAGCAAACAGTGACCATTGTCGTATAGCACAACACGACTCAACTAGCACGTATTTTGCATCAAGATTTAGATCAGGGAGATGAATATAGAAGAAGATTGTCGAAGAGCAGTCATGTGGCCATGACTTGCAATGAGGGAGAAAAGTACATCTGTTCTCAGAAAAAGTATAAATCTCTCTTTGTAAAAACAGACATAAAGAATATCCACGCATAAGTTTATTCAATTAATTTTTAAGTTTTGGAAAAGAAATTTTTTATTCATCATATCACGTAACATTAAATCAATGAAATGAATTATTATTATATGAATTAGTATAACCTACTTTAAAAATTATACTTATGATGGAGGTGAGTGTGGGCAATACACCATCCAAGTTTACGTAAAAATAGAAGTCATTTCATCCGATGAGACAAAGCTATAAAGGCAAGAAAATCGTGAATAAATGTTGACACCTAACCTCACTCATCAGACATTTCTTGGTAGAAAATCACAAGTACAATAATTTAAGGAAACGTGTAGGTATAAAGTTAGCCGCCCACCAGCTAGTATTTTCACATTTTTTTCTGCGATTCATATGTGAATACCACGATAAAATGCTTAAAATCGGCCAATGTACTCAAAGATATAAACTGTCTGACTGCAGCGCTCTTAACCTTTAAACGCATTCTTGAGGTACACGTTGGAAGTAAACTCAAAATTGATGAGACGTATTTGAAAAGACAATCACGCAGTGGGTAACAGCTGGAGAGCGAACATTTAATGCCAGATCTGTTAAGCTCACAGCGAGTGCTGCAAATCATGCCACAAGCCTCTACAATGGGCAATAAATTGTGTTTCAGAAGCCACCAGTCAATTCTCATCAATAGCGAATACTTAGCCAGTAGTGCATGGAAGGCAGCTACAATTTGTAAGTCGTCTGCTCGATAACTCAGAGGCTTTAAGGTTACTGGCAGAGAGACATGGGAAGCATAACTGATATCGTACAGAATCGACACCATCGCTTTAGCACTCAGTTAAAATTCTACTATTATCTTTTTTACGGTTTTGGCACTCGAGGCTTCATGAAGGACGTTCACACACAGGGGAGGAAATATTGCATTAATCAATCGCAAACTTTTTTACTAATGAGACATTGTACCGAAGTTCTTTTCAATACAGTTTTCAAATTGACGAACATAGGACCAATTAAATATTTACAAATCGAGAAATCACACTATGTTGAACGCGAGTTGAGCTGCATGTCAGTATCGAGTTCACATTAAGCCAAATATTATGAGACAGCTTTTAAGGAATTTACCACTACGAAAACAAGATAATGAAAATCCTCCTCTACTATCCTCTGTAATCGTAATTGCTTATCAGAGTCTCTATAAAATCAATTAATTTATTTACCTGTTAGCAAAGCAAGCAAGAAAGTTAGAAATCGAATTTTGGGCTATCATCATACAGCGAACTTCTACTAGTGACAACTACGAACATCGTACCAATTTTTTGATGAGAGGTATTCCTGAAATGCTTCTACCTGAAAACTTACTTTTTTACATAAATCAGACTGCAGGTCCAAGAGTAGAAACAAAATATATGTACATACGAGATTATATGTAGTTTCGCCTGATGTCAACCACTGTAGGTACATAAAGACTCGCGTAGGAGTAGAATTAACAAGGATCAATTGGTTTAAAATTAGCATTTTTAACATTTGAGTTAAAAACGCACAGTAAGAGTAATAAGTACTATGACTTAGAATATTATGGCATCTTCATACATCTGATATCGAGGCATAAAATCTATAACATTGATAGAGGACAACATACGATTATATTTATTGTCCTCAGAATTAATTTGTCGTATATAACATACACAAAATATTGTCTTTATAAATTGTTCATACGCGAGAAAATGTTTGATTCAGCGTCAGTTACGGTCTTCTCAGAGCCACTGAGCCCAAAGATCATATAGTATTAGTATAGTATAATAGTATAAAATGTAAAGAAATGTAAAGCACCACATACGGGTAGCACATATACAACGTACATTTAAAAAAAAATATAAAAGAAAAAGTATCTGAAAAATTAAAAATGATCGAAGATACATTAAAGTTTCATTTGCTTTTAATTATGGAATATATCATTTAGGTGACCGTTATCATTTAAACAAATGCACATGTGCCTTTCTTAATGGTACTGTTAATTACTTTACTCAACGTTTTAAAAATTATGCTGTTGATTTCCTGAATATTTTGACTTAATTCCGCCAAAGTATCAGGCATCGGAATGTAAACCTGCCCCTTCAAATATACTCAGAAAAAAATCAAAATAATAGATTCGAAGATTCGGGTGTCCACGGAGCGACAACATAACGCAAAATTAAGCAGCACAGGAAAATTTCCTTCAACATATTCTTACTTTAATTGCTATAGATTACATTTTACGCGTTTTTAAAGCAATATCTAATAATTACCGGTAAAAAGGAGCAACACTTCAATGAATTTAAATTTTCTCCTATTAGTTAAATTTATTGAAATTATTCACTTATCGTAATTTTTTTGTCAATGATTCTTAAGAAGGGTACGACCTGTACCCACCCTGTACCAGATGTCAGGAAGTCATGGCTTCATGTTCACATTCAGTTCAGACAATACCGACGCTTTGATATTAAGAGTCATGTTAGTAGTATACATTGGACTACGACTGCAGAGCCATTCCTTGTGTACTCGCAGGATTTTAGTGTTAGAATAAAACTTATCAGTAACAAACAATCTTTCATTCACGTATTTTGTTGGAGAAAATTCATTACATTATTATATAAATTACTCAAATGTATATGTGATAAACAGGACTGATAAATGACAAGTAAAATACACGAAAACACAAAACATTGTCAAGAGATTTCAATGCTTTAGTCCTTGGCATTACGAGCGAGAGGCTTCCTTCTTTCCTCTGAAGCTCGGGATCACAAGATTAAGGCCAAATAACAAACAAACTCGTAACCAGACCGATGTAGCGCTTGAACGTCACGGACAAACAGCAACAAATTCGTTAAAAGTTTCTGGAGGCGCAGGTAGCAAGCAAGAGTTCAGGTAGCGTTGAAAGAGTTCAGTTGCAATCAATCTTTGGGAAACTAACACCAAGAGACGCTAATTTTACATGGAAACCCAAGTCTGGCAGCCGTTACAGCTTGGTCTTGGGCAAATAGAAAGCAGGTCCTGTGGTGCGGGCCGACAACTCAGGCGCCTGAGGATCTCGGTTCGCTCCATCACGTCCAAATGGCTGAAGCAGGACAGCCAACGTCGAAACCGGAGCAACGAAAGCGCAAATTGTGGTGCCACAAACTCCAGGTCCAGATAAAAGGGAAATTTTACTTCTTTCCCTCGCAGCGCTATCACGTAATGTTACAGGCGCTTTTACTGATGAAGTTTGTCTTCGGGCGAAAGAAGAGCTTAAATAGAAAATTAAACGTTGTAAATGTTCGATATCATTCAATGCACTGTATATCATAAAATGATATAGTTTTAAATGAATAGATAGCCTTAATTCGAAAAACCGATAAAATCATTGACAGATAAGATCAATTCGACCTGTTACTCTATAATAATAACGAAATTTTTCCTAAATGCGGGTTTATTGCTTATCACAAAACTATAAAAAGAAAAGAGAACGCAGCACCGTTATGAAGACCAAGAACAAAAGACATATTCACTTTAAATAAGGTCACACGTTACCTGCTCTAAAAGATAAATCCACAAGGCGGAAGACTGTGATAAAATTGAAGTCTCGAAGCTGAGGGATCATAAAAATCCCTTGCCAAGAGTCGCTTAGACTCTAGAATGACCAATTAAAACTTCCAGATGAATTAGTAGTGCAGGGAGGGACTGCCACTAGTCTAAGAAGGTAGAAGTAAAGGAGTAAAATGAAGCATGCGTAGGGCTGCGGACAGCTGGAGGGCGCTTGCGTTGTCACGACACGAACCTCCCATAAACCAAGGGTCGTTAAGGCGACAAATGAGAGGGAACGCCTGAGGGCATAGTTGAGCAGTCAAGAGGGGAACAAAAAAGGTCCGGGGCAGGAGAGGCCTGATGCCGGACGACCGCTGCAATGTATGGCCTAATGCCCAATAATGCTTCAAGATTCGCTTGGAAGTGACCACACGATCCAAAAATTCGTCACATGAGATCACACAAGGAACGGAAAAAAATTGTGTAACATAGCGTAGTAAGTAGGCAGTTCCTGGAAATGGATGAAGACCGGAGGGCTATCTTATACGTTCACCAAAATATTTACTTATAAAAGGGTGTTACGAAGAATAGGTAAATTTCATTGGCCTGAAAAAAGCTTTTCTTAGTTCAGCAAACATATAAATGAATTATTTCCAGCACATAATAAACTGAACAAAAGAACTGGAAAACCAACAGGATGGATAAACAATATTTCTTTCATCGACATTTTATCTTATATCCTAATTATTCGGAGAGTAGTTTTTTGGACAGAAACGTAGGATACTGTTACCGCTTGCTAGCATCAGAATAGATTTGGTTAGAATGATGTTAAAATTAAGCCATCATACATAAAATACAACTCTGAACTTTCTACAAAGAGCTTCAACAGGCATGAACTATAAAAAACCCTGTTTAAAAAAAACGTTATCACGTCATCCGGCACAAGATACACAGGTAGAGGAATTTGACCCAGAAACTTGATCCAGTTCCAAAGCTTAATGTATTCGACGGATAGGTTAGCGTAGGAGGTTATATGGATGGATCCAGTCAGCGCGAACCAGTTAAGTAGTCCAGGTACCTTCTGCTATCTGCGTAGGAGGTTACAGGAATCGTTTTAGTTTAAAAGATGTGATGAGATCGTTCGTGTCTACGACAGTCATAAGTGAAGCGTAGGAAGCTTAAAGAAGGCTACGTAGCGTCACGCCCACTGAGCACCAAGACGGGCAACCACGAGCAGGTGCCAGCATGGCACTCTGCAGGCACCACCAAATTAGGAACACGACGTTCCAGAGGAGGGTGAGGCATAAAAAACATCGACTTCCAAGAGAAGCTCTGTTCTTTCAACAACAAACCTGAAATGCAATCGACGCTGCAAACGTGAAATTCCTTACTACTTGAAAAATAGTACTACAATTTCATTTATGAAATCGTGAACGTGCTAAAATCTTGATTGTACCGACCCCTACGTTGGTATCACTCGCTCTAAAAAAAGTTATTAATTGGACTTTGTATCAAACTCTCTATTTAGCGAAATGATGTAAACATCACAGTTTTAAAGACCGTTCATCATACAGTATAACCCTGATAACAGATTTCTATTAAAATACTAAATTCGAGCATTAAAACCTACAACCGTTAAATTGTTACGAGATAAAATAACATAGAAGACACATCATAAGAATACAATGAATTAAGACAAGGAGAAAATTTGATTGTTCACACAAAAATGAGTGAAAACAGTTCTGTTGGACAGAAATGAGAAGCTAATGAAGTCTAAATTGATACTACTGGATGCACATGGACATCTAAAAAAGAATGACTGGACACAACATTGCACGCTATCCCAATAACAACAACTCTGAAGGGATAAAAATTCTCCTTTAGAAAGAAGTTTACTCATATTAATATCCTCATATTGTAAAAAAAATGTACAGGTGTCAAGGTTTTAAGCTCGTAGGGCGTAAATAGAAGGCCTCGCAGTCTTGTGAATGCACAGAAAAGAAAACGTGCGCCACATACAACATCTAGACAAATCAGCACAACTAGTCAATTCAACGCTGCTTGACCGTGCGTGGCGCACAAGAAGGGCGGGGGAACATCTAGGAAAGGATGACTCTGCTGAGCTAACAATCCAGCTCTACATACACTCTTGTTTGGTGATGGCCGTCAGGATACAAACACGAGTGCTTCACTACTTCGACCGAGCAGCAACGCTTGCAACAGTATTTTATCGTTGCTTGACTGGAACAATAATGGTAATTTTGTAACGAGCAGAGTGTGTGCATTAAGAATATAGAATTCGAAACAAGGAAATAAATTGTTTTTCAGAACGTTTGATTGCGAAAAACCAGACAGTAAACGTGAAAGATTCAACAACAGTTGAAAATTTTAAATTTAGGTTAATAACCTTATTGTCAAATGGCTTGTCCCGCAAAAAAATTTGGAAGCGTTATATATTTTGGATTAGTCAAGTAGTATGATATCTTGGCAGTAATTGTAGGCTTAGTTCTAAACTTCTGCAGTCAGTAAGGTTAACTTTTAGTTTTTTTTTAAGTTTTCGTTAGCCATTTCCTCACATCCGATAACTCATTCATTCCGAGAAAGTCAACAGAAAATGTTGGATGAGCGCTCTCATTCCTTCGTTACAACTTAGAAATGAGAAGCAATCGACAGACCAACTCGAGGTACCTATGAAGTGCAACATGATAGACAAGCAAGAAGGTCGGGTTATCGCTGTAAATTAAGACCATTATTTTGAACAGGTGATCGGAGGACTGACGGTCACGTCATGGGTCACGTTAGATAGAAACAATTAGTCTCTCAATTATAAATTGTACTAGTCTACGTGCAACTGCGATAGATGTAAATTGAAACACCATGAATTCATTCTTTCATTACATTACGCATTGTATATTTGCCGGCAGTTAATGAAAATTTTCATTCTTTTTGCGAAAAATCTTTGAAATTTTATACAGACGAGTCATATTCTAGTGAGAAGTACATAAAAAATACTCTTGGCGGTCTGAATAAATATTACCTCGCGGTAAAAAACACAAGTACTCGTACACCATCAGCAGTTAATTTTGCTCTACTTGAGTATACAACTCCAAATCACAAAAATAACGTAGGACGATGGAGTATTACCTTCTAAAACTATATGATCACTACTTTATACAAAACTTGAGCACATAAAGCAGCAAGAGATGCAAATGACAACAGGCTCGGAAAAAATCAGCAATAAAATTAAATAGAACTTGTACTACTGAAAACTAGAATACCGAAGTAAATAAAATAATTCAACTGTCTACTTTGATGACTCCATGCACATATGACGCGCGTATGCAAGAAGCGAATCGTCATGAAATTCGGAGAGGCGGCCGTGCTTGACTGCAGACAAGAGCGTCGCGCTGCAGAAGTCGAAATGCAGAAAATTTCTCCGGAAACTTGAGCGCCAATACATTGCGCGTAATGCGGTTGAAGTTTCAGACACTACGCACAACTTCAACAAAGAAAAGCCAAAGTTGGTTCAAACATTGACAATATCATCAAAGTCGGCTACTCGTGGACAAGAGAGCTGCTACAGATACACCAATGCTGGGTTCATATACAGAACATCCTATTTCAGACGCTAGCTTAACATAGTAGACGTGTCAGGTGGCTGGACAGCCGTTTGGTGTTGAGCTATTTGGAAATGAACACGAAGGAAAACCGAGAACTTTCCCCAATAAATCTAAGAGAAACGCGCATTGGTCATCAAAAATTATGACTGTACTTCACGGTGAGGAAACATAATAAAATGCACCGTCCAAATAATATCTAGTTCGTTCACAAGTGAGCCTGCAGTTCAAGTCAAACTAAGGAACTGGAAGCTGTTGGTGCTACTACGAAGTGACTCAATTTGTTCAAGTTGATCAACAGCGCGATCAGATCATGAAGAGTTTCATAGCAAGAAACAATTATTGCTCGAGTACTACACCCAGCTTCCCACAACGTCAACATCACATCATGCAAGAATTTAGTTCTTAGAGCGACAAAAAGATCGCAATAGAGTTGTGCTTTATAGGTTAAAATTGATTTCATCAAACAGGACGAGACATGAAGTTTGGATGCAGGACGGCCAGAGAGAACTACAGGGCGATAGCAGGGGCGTGTAGTAGGCACCACGGATGTACCTGCCTTTATCTGACGTCAATTATGTCCGGGAACTGAAATAAATGAACGAATGATGACGCATAAAACGCAGATTTGAGATCAAACTAGTCTATCTATAAATAAAAGCCAGGGAGAATGACAGCAAAGTCAGTATATAATTGTAATGCTTCATGAAAACATGGTATGAAGCGTACACTTCTTAGTAATTTATCGCGTTAATTGCAATACGAACATGCAATAAAAAATTTCATTTTTAAATACATAATGCAATACGATACAACCTAGCGAAAAACGATTTGCGTAATAAGAAATACTCCAGCACGATACAATTCGCAGAACGAGTTTTCTTGTATTCATTCTTTGCTTTTATGTACACATGAAAACAATATGAACCATCTGTTATGAATATTATAGCCTCTCCAGTTATATTTTTTCTATTATTCTCACACATGACTATGACTTTATATTCGATTTTAATCTCTAACTTACACAATGGAACTTTTCTATCGATGCTTACTTTACCACTTGTAGGCCTGCATCATAGAAAAATTCGAGGGTTTTTGAATGAATTGTGTTTATAAGTAATTCATTTTTATGCTATCATCACGGAGTACTGAGTTCAAAAAAGTTTCATATTGAAAGAACTACTAACGAAAATACAATCACGTTTTTCCTAGTAATCCTGTACCTGTGGTATCCACAATACCATGCGTAAAATACAGACACTGAAAATAGAAATGCCATGTTTTAATAAGTTGTACTTTTGTGACTGAAATATTCGTGTAATAATAAAATTTTGAAGAGCCTAAATTTCAAGAAAAGCGAATTTCATACTTTCTTTTCTTTTGTAGGTGGGACCAAACATATGAATGTTGCGGGTTGAAACTGTAAAGTTTAGCTTCAGAATTGGCTCCGAATAGCATGCTGTGCTGTGTTCATTCATTTCTTAATAAAATTTACTGCAAACACGATATAATGCATCAAAATAGTTTACAAACGAATGGTTGAATGACCATTAGTGGAGTTAAATTATAGCCCATTTCCGTCACTTCCCATTATAGAAAGCAGCCCTCATAGCTACAAATAAAGTTAGGAGTCCGTACATGAAAAATATTTATTGGCAATTCAATTACTGTCAAGAATATAATCAATATATCATATCAAGTGAAACACGAGGAAAATTTTCATGAACGACTTACAGTATGGAAATGAGAATGACCTTCGCATTAGATTCTATCATTATTAGATAAGAAATGAAAACATCTCATGTTCAATTATGAGTAGAAACTACTGTGTTCATCTCGTACGCGTAAATTAGAGCAGGAAACCCACATTTTGTGAGGTAAAATTCTGAAATCGTGGTAGACTACAGAAAAAGGTGATTTCTAATAATGAGACCCATTAATGGATCAGAATTCAATATGAAGAAGTAATTTCACTTTAAAATGCATTAATTCGGAAATCCCCTAAAAATACGCATATTTGAAAAAGAATTATTTTACCAGAACCGTAACTCTCTTCACTCATAGACTATTGAAGAAAGAATTATAAGAATTCCGGTAATTTTGCATGCGCTATAGCATATTGGCAGCGGCTTGAGCTGTAGCTAGGATACCAGGTACCTTAGTATAAAAACTAGTCTCCACCGTGACAGAATTCCCAGCACGACTGGAAAAATACTTGAAAAGCAAAAGGAGGAGTAAGATGTTGATTTCACTAGCGCGCGTCTTCTTATAAGTGTTGGTGTTTCAAACGCTCGCGTTAAGTAGCAAAGGCTCGTTTTGGGATAAGCTCCGAGGTAAAGTAACCTCTAATGCGACAACCTCGCAGGACCCTCAGTTGTGTCCAGTTGCAGGCACCTGGGAGGTTCCTCATGGATGGTTTGGAGTAACCAACCCAAACACGACAACAAGAGTTAACATTTCTCGATAATTAATCGGTCCGGCAGTTAACTACCACGTGGCCTTACACGTTCAAAGCATTCCGTACGAAGGTAACCTGATAACCGATGAGATAAACATAACTACATTGGCACTAAATGTGTAAGTACCGAAGCTAAAGAGTGAAAAACTATTTTTCGCATCGTGCGCAACCTAAAGTGGAGAGGATGCGTTGTACGCCACAGTTCTTCCGTTCATTGGTAACAGAGCAGCGAGAACAAGAAAACTTTTCAAGATGAGCAGAGTGACTAGCGAGCAGCAGGAAGCACCTCGCCAGCTGCAGTTACGGTGCCACTGCAGAACACCGAGCAAGTAATAGACAGCAACCAGCAGCGTCGGCCAGCGCAGAAGGGTCAAATAGATCATATCAGTACCACTGTCTGCAAATAATTCGCATTTCATTAATCCTTAAGGAACGAAAAATGAAAATTTCCAGTTTAAGAAAGAAAGCAATGTATTCAAGGTAAAAGTTTAGAAACAGCCGAGATTGGGAAAAATGTAGATACTCTCCAACGGTCAGCCAAAGCTAAGAAGTGGAATTAATTCAACGTAGCTTCAGAATTTTTCAAAATCAGAGTCTACAATCTCCAAACTATCAAAAAACTTGAAGAAGGCCCGGAGGTTGTAAAGAATGACGGCAAATGCCACAGTCACAACACCATTCTCCCTCAACGCAACTAATTATGGAGCGTCATAGAATAATGTGAGTGGAGCGGTGACAACACACATCACGATAACGAACGTCACTACTTACAATGACACGAACTTGTCTCCTCTGATCTTGAAGGCGTTGAATTTAACGAAAAAACTGGGCAAGAGCGAGAAAAATAAGAATGCTTCAGTCATCGCAGCTCAAACAACGAGGCAAAGCACTGTGACCGTACAATAAATCGTTATTTAAAAATCTAATCCTAACAAGAAGAAAAAGATAATGCAGACGCCAAAGTAAAAAAGACTAGTTACAAAATCGGTGGTAATATAAAAGTAACGAAAAGAGTAGCCAAACTATTAAAAGAATGCAACCGATTACAAAAAAGTTTACCGACATTAGTTAGCGTATAACCGGCGGAAAGATATAAAAAATTGGGCTCCTCCACCATCGAAAACTCGAGTGACTATTGAAATAGAGCAAGTAAAGGCTAAAGTAGGTGACACAGAATCCGAAATACACACGGTAGCCTCTTCATAGAGCAAGAATGAAACAAAATTGTAACCAAAATTCATCAAGTTTAAACGAACAGCACAGAAGAACGTCTAACATTTACACAACGATTAAAACAGTAATCAAATAAAACAAAAGGGGGAAAATAAATTGAAGTCGACGATAGTGTTAAAAAACGGAACCCATTAACAACTGACTATAGGAGCAGGTAGTAACTATACGAAGGTCTCCAAAAACGTACAGCCTCTTTTGGAAAACTTTCCCCCACCTCCCATCAACGAAACAGAAGAAATTGTTAACACCGATGAGGCTCGAATTTTGAGAGGAAAATAGAATGAAGTCGCGAAGTCATTGACCAGAAAGGCTAGTCACGCTGCATGGGGTCCAGCGTCGGAGGGAGTCCTCCACGTCCACAAAGTGACGGAGGCTTCGACGAGATCTGCTCAAAACTTGACGTAATTGGGACAGCACCCCACAGAGGCAGAAAACAGGGTCGAGTCCTCTACAAAGAAATTCAGGTTGTCTTTCCAGAAAAAATCTGTTAATTTGACTCATTCAACTGAAACTGGAGAGAAGAACCCAAAGTTCAAAGGACTTTCCAAACAATTGATGAAATCGAAATATATGCATGACAAAATTGGACAGTAATCAGTAAGAGATGATTCTCTTCAAAAGTAGCTACGGGCTCACGACAGCAATAAAGCGAACAACAATATTTATCTCGGAAAATAGCACTAATTAAGAAATTAGGGGCAGTCGACATAAAGAAATATTTACAGTTATGTACAACTACAGAAACTGGGCAGACATACTCAACGAAAACGCTTAAGAACCGATATCGATCTTACTTGAGTGAATATTGATCAATGAATTTATTGGGTGACTGGCCGTATAATATTTGAAGGGATGAGTGATTTCTCTTCTTTTGCAGAACTAGCTCATTTACTTCATAAGAAAGAGCTCATTGAAATGTAAATTTGAATTGTTCCTTGAATTATTCCTCTGCAAATAAACTTTCCTCGTTAATTGGGTTGAGCGTTGTATGATTTAACCCTACCATCGATCAAATACACCTGCAAGCAGAGCAGCACAACAGCGTTAAAGTAAAGAAGTTCGAAAGTAAGAACTCAGTTGAGTTCATGAGAAGCTGAGAGCATCGCACTTGATGTCAGCGTCCCACAAAGCTAAGTGGTCTCTTGACTTGATGTTTGGTTGTCAGACTCAGCGTGTGAGGTCAATTCAGCGGAGCCAACCTTTGCATGAGGCTCAAACAGTAATAGCACGCTTCGCCGAGCAGTATTGCATGGTTTGTTATTGCATGGTTTGTTATATTGCATGGTTTGTTATTTTGTAATGTAAATAAGCACAGCTCATGCGCAGCAATGCATACCCTGTAGGTACGATGGTCTCTACATACACAATCGCCAATTGAGATGGAAAACTACACGAATTACACCCAGTAAAGCCTATTAATGTTGAGATGTAAAAGCTAGACAAGCTCAGCATAATTTCATAATTCGATAACTCAACAAGTAGTCAGTTTTCTGCAAATTCTTCAGTAAAAGATCACGACCGAGGGCTGGTTCGAGAACACAGTGACATTTGAGCAATTATTACATGTACATGCTTCACTGCCTGCAGCTGCTCCATCCACCAGCCTTACTTCCAATCGCAACCATCAACATCGTCAACGACGATCAAACGTTGACAAGTTAGCCAACGCAAAATAGTATGGAATGATGTCGGACAAATTATTCTAATTCGTTGAATAAGATGGAAGTCATTTGCTCTTATATATGTCTACATATTCTAAATATACCGTAATTTCAATTGTGAAAGAAAGAGCCAGTCTCATTAAGCCGTTGAAGATTTGTTTATTTAAGAAAAATACCGATATACTACTTCAATTACCAAGGTTCTTTTCATGTGCATACACTACTTAATAAGCACATACGTTCCATACAGCTTGTAATAATGCATCAATCAATATTATTGCGAACTGATTGTTGGCCGTACTACAATCGAATATTTACTGAAGCTTTTATTTTGAAGTTTATAGTGGACACGTGGTATAGTTACAGGACAACAAATCCTACATGTTGAAATGAAAGAACCTCCCAAGATGATGCCCCAATTTCCAATGACGTGAACTAAAAGCACTCACCATGTTAAGATGAAACACAGGCACTCACCATGTTAAGATGTAACACAGGCACTCACCATGTTAAGATGTAACACAGGCACTCACCATGTTAAGATGACACACAGGACTCACCATCTTAACATGACACACAGGACTCACCATGTTAA
>VCRD01003129.1:36725-57365 GCA_006783055.1 Trinorchestia longiramus
CTCACCATGTTAAGATGAAACACAGGCACTCACCATGTTAAGATGTAACACAGGCACTCACCATGTTAAGATGTAACACAGGCACTCACCATGTTAACATGACACACAGGAGTCACCATGTTAACATGACACACAGGACTCACCATGTTAACATGACACACAGGCACTCACCATGTTAACATGACACACAGGACTCACCATGATGTGGTCGAGCTGACCAATGCAGTTTGCAAGGAGTGCCTCTGCATCGTTCAGAGCATCGGAGAGCAGCCAATCGTCGTCACCCTCACTGTCCACCTCGCCCTCGTTGCCGTACACTTCCAAAGGGAACCTGAGTAGAAATATCGTATTATTTACAAATCATACTATGTGTTTTCAAACATTTCAGGAGTCGGGCCCACTTGAATTGCTTACGAATATTAGATATTTTGAGTTATAGTGCGGGCAGCGGAAGTTTTAGCAGCTAAAGTTCCGCCAACAGCAGCACAACGCACGGCTGCATTAAAATGCATCCGTCAAGACTGGTACGTGAGATTAATTTAATATAGTGTTTTTAATATCCTGAAACCTTAATGTTTGTTATCCAAACGAAAATAAATAGGGATGTCATTTAAGAAGTTGCCGTGTCCCGATGATGACTAGGGAAGACGCTGTGCAGCTGCCTGCTTTAAAGAGGAACTCAGGAATCCTACCTCACTCTGTAGAGGATGAAATCCAAAAGAAATGTTCTCTGTCAGGCAAGTGTAAGCTCAGTCGAATAGGCTCCGTGTGAATCAGCAGCCAATTCGTTAGAAGTTACGAACGTTGAAAAATACATTGCCAAAGTAAACAATTCCATAATATATATATCGAAATCGATAAACATTTTATGAAAGAACCAAGTAAGGAAACTGCAAGTTTTAATACCTACACTCACACTACTGAATGTCACAGAATATGTGAGTGAAGGCACGTTGTAATCAATACCAGCGATGGTCATGAGGCTGCTGTTCAGTTCATGCTGTCCAAAATCAGGCCTCGAATGACTGACAATCACAAGACATGTATAGGTGCTTCAACTAAATTGCAATTGCTTATTTAAGTCAGTTATTAATAATTTATAGTCATTGGTGCATGCCTCATGTATTAATGGTTCTTTAAATTCCTCTTCCCTGATTATACTGTAGAGAAACTTTAATAAATCCAAACAATAGAAATCAATTGTTACAAATTTTAAAACGCTTCATTAAATTTTTGGTCATAACGTTCCTCCTGGTCCCGTACGAACACTAAAACCCAGATTTCAATTACAGTAACGAAGTCCACAAACTTTACATAATGCGATGTGCGATGGTGCTATACAAAAAGTTGGGATGTTTTTAGTCCCTTAAACTTCTTGAACTAATAACTTTTCAAGCGCAGAAAGGAATGCGTTTGATCTGAATACTCACAGAAAACATTTCAGGGCTCTAAACAATTACTCTACTGACATCTGGAATGATCTGGCGGCTTCCCATACTGGCAGCAGCTCCGGTTATGATAAATAATTCAACGGATCAGAGAAAGTTTCACCTCTAGAAGCCAAACAAGGATTTCACCAGAGTTAGCGTCGGCATCTCAAGGAGACAAGTAGGTGAAGTGAATTAGGAAGCCAGGATCGACGAGCATCTGAGGTACTAGAGTGAAATACCATTGATAAATTATACGAGGTTGTTCATTGCGTAAATAATTAAATCCGGTGACGTCAGGGAGTAATCTACAGAGGCCTCGGATGAAGAAAAGACGTTGTACCGTTCACGGAGATCGAGGAGTGGCAGTAGACCACCACACTGAAACTTTAAAAATTGTGATGACTTCACGTACAGGCCTTCGAACGCAGGGAGTGTCATGGCTCGACATTTGGATTGCCATTTAAAAGGCAAAGCAATGGTAATTAAATTTTCTAAATTTATCGTTTATAGTTGGACATTTAACCTATACACACAAAAGCTTGCACAGGAATTGTGTAAAACAAGCTGTACATCTTGCATGAAATTTCTGTCGAATAATACAAAAAATAACTTGGCATGCTTACTCTGTGAATCCGGGAACGCAATGAACACAAGTTCAAGTGTATTTACACTTCATTGTGTCTCTTACTCGAATGGAGGACAAAAATGTACGAAAGACGTTCAATGTTGACATCAAAGACATTATTTTTTTCATTACAGAGGTAAGTAAAAACCAGCTTCGTAGACAAATGAAACTGAGCAAAATTTTTCAACATTTTATTCTGGCAACTGAAGAACTGAATTATAGATTGTCCAATGTGCCCATTCCATCCTACAGTTAATGCTTGGCTTTGAAGTATGATTATTTTCAACAAAGGAAATAAATTACTCTAAGCAATTTTTTTACCTCAGGTACATAAATACTCGTATATTCTTGATATGATAGTGTAGCAGAAAATACGAGGAGCATTCAAAAATACGTTGAATTTTAAAGTTCTTTATTAATTTTTTATATAATGGATCTATTTTTCAACATAACCTCCGTCAAGGTCGATGCACTTCTCCAGGCGGGGCTTCCAACCTTTTAGACCATTTTTGAAAAAATCTGCAGACCTCTTAATGAGCCATGGTTTTGCAGCGTGTTTTGCGCCAAAATGGACGCCTTTCAACTGTTCTTTGAGTTTTGGGAATAGAAAAGTCAGATGGGGCTAGATCTGGGCTATAAGGTGGATGTGGCAGCAATTCTCATCGAAATTCTCTAAAAACTTCTTTTGTAACGCGTGAAGAATGCACTAGGGCGTTGTCGTGATGGAAGAGGATTCCACGATGGAGTTTTCCTGGACGCTTTTTAGCTAATTTTGCTCTCAGTTTCCACAAAACTTTTACATAATAGGGTCCTGTGACAGTTTTTCGACCTTCTAAAAAGTCTACAAGTGCAAATCCTTCAGAGTCTCAGAAAACGGTTGCTATTACCTTGTTGACGACCCCATAGATTTGAATTTAATTGGGCCAGATGATCCGCGTGGAAGCCATTTTTTTGACTGCAGGATCATACTGGTAAACCCGTTTCATCCCCAGTGATGATTCGACTGAAAGAGTTTTCTTGATTCGCTTCAATTTTGGTCAAAATTGCCGTTGACAATTCACTTCTAAAATTTAGCTGATCTGGGCGCAACGCTTTTGAGACCCATTGCGACGAAAGCTTGCTGAGGCCTAAATCGTCATGCAGAATCGAATGAGCTGAACCAACCAATATGCCCATAGTCTGAGCTTTATGATAAACTGTATATCTCCTATCTTCTTCAACTAGCCTCATAACAGCATCGTTTTCAAAAGTTTTCGAGGTTGTTGGTCTTCCACGACCCTCATCATCTTCAACAGCTTCTCTACTATCTCGAAATCTTTCAATCCATTTGTAAACGCAAGTTTTCTTCGGAGCAGGATCCCTATAAACGTCCTGCAAAGCATGAATGATATCCTTTCCTTTCCAATCAAGCTTTACTAAAAATTTTATGTTAGTTCTTATCTCAAAATCCTCACGTTCCATGGGGCAAAAAACCACCTTTTACCAACTATCACCTCACGGCTTCGTTTCCAGGCGAATACTAATTGCTAGCACCCGTTAGATAGCCAAGATCATGCTCTTTCTGGCTGACATGTTCGAATATGTTTTATCTTGTTGGCACTCGGATCATGGGAGCATTCCGCGTATTTTTTTAATTACCCTCGTAAATATTTGAAACACAAATATGAGAACAATTTCTTCTGTATCACTATAGCAATTGAAAAATAATTCTTGTTCTTCAAAACAACTATTGTCTACGCTAAAAACTGGTTTCAAGTTTTTTATTACCTTTCTATCGACGCATGCATACCGACGTTCAATTTATGTACCTCCATAAATTTCAATTATACTTTCTCATCTATCTATCATACATTCCAATTTACAAAAGTTCGATCAAATACTTGCGTAAGTATATTTGCCGATCAATGATTAAACTATTCATAATATTAACATAACACATATTTGTCTAGGGAAGTGACAAAATAAAAGATATTTTTTATCTTAATAGTAAGAGACCAGCAAAACTTTGTAACGAATTTCTGTAATGGCGTTGTTTAGGAGACGTAAAGTAAGATTGACCACGCGGTGTGGCTTCATCATACACGCCAGTATTCCTATCTCACGGCCATAAACTGTAGCTAATCCAATAAAAAAGGCCACAGTCCGATGAATTGCAGCCACATTACAGGTCATTTACTCGGAGAAAATAATGATAAGTCATGGCACCGTGACGTACAGGCTTATTCGCTTTGTCCTAATAATAAATATTCGTGAATATGATTGATTGGACAGGTGGTTGAGAATGTATCTTCGAATATGACTGACCATGTATCTCGGACACAGATGACTTCCAATGTCCCACATCAGTGAACAAGAGTGCTCTTTAAATAGAACCATGGCTCCACTCAATATCATAAGAAGGAATTTAGATTACCTCTTCGTACAATATTGAGCCTATCTAAAAAAAATTTAAATTAATTGTTCACATAGCGCACAACAACTACTATGACCAGAATCATGCGTGGGCGGTGGACGCACTGAACACAGACAAGGCATCTCTGTTAAGCGCATCGCAAAGCGGCCTGAGTAGCAGAACTGTGCAGTCATGAGGCGGCACTGAGCTGCCGCTACGTTGCCATCACCCGTAACTTCCGTGAATGTTCAGGACATTATATATGAACATTGAGCGGACGATGCAACTACCCCTTAGTATCGCTCAGTAGCGACAATGTTTATAGAATCTAGAAAGGTAAAAATATAGAGTTGCCTTAGTGTCTGAAGTATGGTTGACTTGATGAATTCAGTCGAAGTATCACTATAAGCATGCATTATTGTTGATGGCGAAGTAAAACACAGAAATGAATATGATATGAGAACATTCTAATGGCAATTTTAACGAGAAAATTAAAAACAACTTTATTGGTACTAACATGACGGATGCCAATACGATCAACAAAAAATTGAACAAGAATACAAAAAACAGACAAAGAATGACTTAGAGAGGCATTAAAATGCCAACAAAGCTCTAAAGAGCTTTGTTGCTGAAAGTGTCTGGCGTACAATGTTCAAGCACCAAATATATACGTAGTAGCCCACCGTAACAACGAACTGAAGAAGGAAGAAGCATTCCGCCCAGCTCGATACTCGATCATTTGAAACAAACGCTTGTACAAAAGCTGGCGTCTGTTTATTAACCCTAGATGCCTCAGAGGGAAATTTATTTTTTACCATGCGTTGATATGTAAGGTGTGCAGAAATTCTTCATGAAGCTACGAAACCCACAGACAACTCAGACATGAACAACAGCTTGTATTTTATTCGTCAACATCTTCTGCACCTTCGTGAAGCCGTTCACTCACTAAGGTATAAATAGCGCCTGAATCTGACGATTGAATTCGACTGCATCGGACTCGCATCTTTTAAGCTCTCAAGACACTGTTCCTCTTCATTTCTCCACTAGATGTACAAGCAAAAAAACGCGTTATTACAGTGCAATCATGTAACAAATTTATGCCTTACCTCCGCATATGCTTACAAACATTTCATGAAAGTCAATTAAAAGACGATTAATTTTCTTCGAAACTGTTAAACTGTTATAAAAGTCTACGCAGAATATGTTCCAAGGTATACGAGACGGAATTTGTGCACGGAGTAACAACTTAAAGTGTGGCAACATGCAGTAACTTGGTGAATAACTTGAACCTACTTTATGAATTGCGTAAAGTCTCTATAGAGAAGACTCGTGCAGCCAAACAAACTAAGTTATATTTAAAAAAAAATCTGTTCGGATAAGCCTAATTTTAGAGTTGATTTTTATTAACTGAAATGGAAAGAAAACAAGCTCGCAGACGAGTAAATAGAAAATGCATAACTGCCGAATTTATGTTAACATAGAATAAAGTTTGCCTTATTACTTTTTACAATAATAAACCAATTTTAACAGAACATCATTACTGAATGAAATAGAATAAAAACAAGTACAGAGATGAGATAAAGCAAACAACAAAGTTTGCTTACGTATACAATGACCAGCCTGACTTGCCTGTACAACTGCACCCTATATAGGAGAGGGTGCAGGAGCACAGGCAAGTTAAGGGAACATCGAGTCATTATTGACAGATGCCCTTTTCCAATAAATGACCTATTACTCTTTTTTTATAGTTGCCTTAACATTGATTCGGGGTGTATGGACTCACTTTCGCAACTCGCAGCGTCTAGAAAATGTCTACACAAAACTGTGGTGACAGAGCGACTCAGTCTATTTTGTTAGTGCAGAATTTAAAACTTAAAGAATATAAAACGAGGAAACAAAATAGAGTACATGATGTCCATGTAAAGAGTATGCTCAAATTTATAAACAGACGAGAAGTTATTTATTACAAATTACTGTTACTTGAGGGCACGACAGACACGGGAAGACGCGACGTTTGAGGGCACGGCGTTGGAAGTACGTATTATATAGTGTACACTGCAAGTCGAAAGCGAGTTACACAATCTACACAAAATTATAACTTTCAAACACTCATTTCAATTCGAGAAGTAGCCTACGATATACATTTTTCAACACAAAAATTCGCAATGCTCCAAACTAGAGCTTTTATTCTAAATGGCAACATTCACGCTCTACAATTCTGACCGTTCGGGCTCGAAAAAGTGCTCACATTCCTGACATGCGGCTTTTCCACAAGGAATGGTAAAATACCAGTTTTAGCAAGTGCACTTGGAGGCGGCGTGAAGCTCTGAGAGCACAACACATTGGGCGCACGAGCAACAACCGCAAAGGAACAAAAGTCCCATGTAGCACAAGAGCAGTAAACACAAAAGCGACTTGTGACGGCTTCGTTCAAGATTACGCGGGGATCAAATGAAAACCGGTCACACCGATGCAGAGCGAGAGGCGGATTGGGGGTCTCCATGGCCACTCGCGATGCATCCTCAATCATGTGCGATGGTATAAGAAATAAATAAATTATAAGCCTCAATCATAGTTCTGAAATGTTTTTCGCTATTCAGAAACATTGTATTTTTACAGATTTTGTTGCAAAATTGAACCAAATACAGCCTAGTCGTCTCATTTAACACGACTTGTACCTGGCTTGTACTATACGGATACCTGGGGCGAAGTTCTCATGAGCAATGCCAGACACGTGGTGTCATGAACAAATAATTTATTGTTTCTGCTACATGCCTTGGTGACAGCTGGGAAGGTTAACATGAATGGATACCGGAGTTCGTTTTTGATTTGAAAAAAAAGTTCGAGAGTAAGTATCTGTAAAACATTGCGCAAGCATATTCAGAGTGCGTGTTTGGATTTTTCTACATAACTTGAACACTTTTGCTAAAACAATTCATGATGCACAGAACAAACATATTATTTAAGCAACCATTTGCCAACTCCCGGATTATATTAATTGTGCAACATATATTTAAACTGTGTAATTGAACAAGTCCAATTGAAGAAGTGATTCAGGTAGTAAATTAAATTAGGAATAATAACAAGATTGCGTAAGCTATCGTCTCAACATTAGAAAGAAGATAAATTCACACTACTTTAGAAGACGAAAAAATTATCTCTTTGAACTTTGAGGGTTTTGCAGACCACAAACATTTAGAATAGGCACATCATAGCCTCTCCAATGAGGGTAACGGGACGTCCAGCGCAAAAGACAGTGTTGAACTTCTCAAACACTGAAATGTCCCAGTAATCACCCAACCTTTGGAGGACTTGCCTCTCAATTTTGGGTAGACAAACTAGGAGTCATGAACGACCTGACGAACTTAAAGAAAAATGTTTTAGAGAAGTACTACCTCGGATTGTCACTGTGTCATCTATTTTCGATGTGAAAGTTACAAGTTGTGTGATCCATCAAGAAATGATGGAATAGTTAAATTATCCTGGTGAATGCAGAATTGACTGCATTCTATCACTGCTTCAATGGGCGGCACAGAAGCAGGGGCATCAGAATGTCTCTCCAACAGACCTGGCAAAAAGTCAGTTGTAGTGACAATGTTCACCATCTTCTCAAAACTAATGTTCCTAATTTCACTGCTCACTTTGCGTCGATAGCGTTTGCACAATAGCTGAACAAGAGCAGCTCATATAATTCATAGTTGTTCATATAAGAACAATTGACATATGCGAGAACATTGATCCATTACTGACTAGGCAAGAGCCTAAATAGTTAACACCAATTATGAGGTATGAATGAAGCTATTTTGTGGTGAAACATTAAGTGTTCTAGTCAATAGAGCTTTGTTAGCGTCTTCATATGATAGTATTTTGATGTTAATATAAAAAGACATACACCATATAAAATAAACGTTTTTAGAGTAAAATTTGCGCACAATTCGCCTTCAAATAAATGGGCAAGGAAGATCACAATGGGTCAAGGATACGAAAAGCACACAGTGGACAGCAGCAAGATGAAGAAAACTTGAATTCCTGCGACGCGTAAGCGGCAGCGGTTCAGCTGGTCTCCAAGCTAACGTGCCCCGGAAAAATGAGAGTAATTTTAGAATGCAACGCGAGAAAGGCCGTACAAAATTGCGCTCATGTTACCGTCTGACAGGAAGACTGAAGACACCGCATCGAGACCGGCAAAAACAAGAAGACTTTCATTGCTTGCAAGGGAGAACCGAGCTGTAATAGTGAAGTGCAGTGCTCTGAGCAGCTGTGGGTTAGACCAGTGATTTCAATGAGCACTGGCACAGTGAGCAGTGCCTGAGTGTGCCACACGCTCGTGCTCAAAGTCTGAGTTCGATCCTAGTTAGGGAAGCAGCAGGTGAGAGCGAAGATTAATGTTTATGTTCTCGGCCTATTTTTGATGGACAAAAACTGCCATAAGCAGAAAACTGCATACAATGACATAAGGAATCTTTAAATAGGTAACTTTGCCATTGGTGAAAACTTTATTTTCTCAGCGATTACTGCAAAAATAAATAATTTCATCTACACACAATTAGACCAACTATGCGCGTTCTTGAACGTCAAAATGAAATATTGGAATGCACCAATCTAAGAAAAGTCTCCGAATATCGTACGATCGCAAAGAGCTTAAAATTTACCAGTTTTGCGAAAGTGTCAGGGTAGCAACGGACATTGACTCAATACTTCACACAAGCGATCAAAACTCAGTCCTAAAATATAGCACACAACGCTTCTAATATCTAAAGCCACGTTAGCAAAAAGTGCAACAGAATAGCAAAAACGTTGTTTTATTTTCATCCTCGCAGCGTAAATAACATTTACTTGTGAATAATAAAACTAGGAGCATCATTAAATTTTTGTTTAGTCGCACACCTCTTGTCTACAAGGAGGCAAATGTTTTGTAGGCAGAATTAATCAACTAAGCAATCCATTCTTACGAAAAAAAAATTCTTCCTTTGAAAGAATACGTTGAATTTTCCGGGAATTTGCATGTTGTTATTGTAGCACAAGTATCCATCTCGATGTATACTTCATTTACAAACTAATAGAAAAGATGGACAGGTATTTAGAGAAGTAAAAAGAAAAACAAGTCCAGAAAATGAAATCTGAGTCCGGACACAAATCCTGATAATGCACAGACTGGAGGAGAAGCACAGCATGAAAGTAAGTAAATTAATCAGCACCTCGAATACGCTGGAATGACCACACCTTATCAAAACATTGGTGTGGCAGAGCACACATGAGTAAGCGTCTCTCTCAAACGACGTTCCCAATATTTGTTTTTTTTTAAATCCAGAACAAAAAGACTGTTTTATGAGAAAACAGACCCGTTTAGTTACACTAAATTTTCAAGTTGTAACTCACAACCCCGAAAATCTCCTAGCGTTAAAAACTTCTTGGACGATTTATAAGTCCCCCTAACTTATTCAAAGTGTTTTAGCTCATTTAAATTTCTATAACCATATAAAAAAGAATAGAAACCTTCATCAACTTCACTAAAAATTTCAAGACCCTTCACTACCCTCAAACCTCCTCCCTACCAAACCCCCACAACTCCTAGAAAATCTAAAATTTGCATTTTCTGTAGAACATTACAGCATTAAATTTTTGCCTTTCTTTTACACAAGCCAATACTTCACATTGATATCGACTCAGTTTTCCCATAGAGCTGTCAATAAATTTATCTAGTAACTTGGCTTGTCCGGTATGAGAGACACTACAAAAGCCATCGTTTATCTGTGGCCAATACCGATCAATAAAGTTTTCCCAAATTCCTCCCATCACAGACAACAGCTTCTTTGATGTCCCAACATACAGGAACTCGTGAATAAATACAGCTTATGAAAGTAACTATGGCTGTTTCAGGCATTATAAACTTTGGACGGTCATCGTATGATGAAATTAGTAACGATCCGAAATATGAACAAATATTGTTAAGGAATTGCATTTTTTCCACGCAATCAAACGTGAGTACATTACGATTCTATTAGTTAAAGTACAATTGCAAATTTTTATTAACGCAACAATTCACATCATCAATCAAAAATCTTAAATTTTTCAGCAAAATAACAAACAAAAAACAACATAAAAACGTATATTTCCAATGGAGTTGGTACATAAGAAATGTAACAGCATTGGTTTTTAAAGATGCCTTATCATAAAATCCTTAAGTGGTAGGTATTCTATCCATAGTAGATGATATAACAGCGGTATCTACGGGTATACGTAAACATTCACATTACGCAATGAACGTTATATATACATAGTGAAGCAAATGAAACTCCACTTTTTCAAAAGTAGTCAGTCATTGGTGATACCTGTAACTTCTGACGTGGTAGGTATTCTACGCATTTTAGGTGATAAGCGAATTATTTTCTTTAGGCACAGCTTAGAATAAACATCATTGCATTTAACAAAATTGGATGTTGAACATTCGAGAAAGGCCGAAAAAGAAAAATTATGAGTGAAAAGTTAAAGTATAAAGTTATTATTGTTATTAAATTGAAATTGTAATTTCTAATTACTGGTTGACTGTTTAGTATGACTTCCTAATAATCTATTTAATTTAATCATTATTACGGTTATCTGTGAATATCATCACGTTTAATAAAAACGGATGTGACATATCAGAGAAAAATAAAAAAATAAAATGAAAAAAGAGCGAATGTTTCAAATTATCATGATTTAGATGTTGATATAGATAAGAAGAGCTGTAGTAGACTAAAGTCCTGTTTCACATTCCCTTATTTTAACAAAGCAATTACTAACATTGACGTATGAACTTTATAATTATACATTCGAAAAATAAAATAAAATAGAATTAAAGATAAATAAAATATCTAAAAACCTCAGGAGAAGAATAAACTGAAGAGCAAGCACAAATTCAAAAACAATTCTATTCATTTTTAGCCAAAATACAATTTGTTTCCCATAAAAAAATTTTCCTTTTTTTTGTTTTGCATTATGAAAACTGAACATTATGAACATTGAAACGTTAATCAGGTAAAGAAGCACTAATTAATAAGCCTGAAGTTTGAAAGTAAAAAAGTAAAAAACACCCCGGTTTTTGATCAATTTAAATTAGTCGATTTGACTCCAGGGCCGCGGAATTGTGGCATGAGTTTGACATTTACGTTTATTTCGTTTGAATATTGTTAACTCTACTTTAGTTTACACTCAAGTTGTGTGACACAAACACACGGTAGACACTTATACATATGTAGTGTTTCGTTACCAAGTTAATTTTGTTTAATCATGCAACTAAGTTTTCTGTATTTGTTTGCTACTTTGATAATCGAAAATGATGTGTCACGTTTTTTTTAAATTCTCAATTGACTGGTTTTCCTTTATATGCGTGGACAGTTTATTCCAAAGCAATGCACTTTAAATTGAAAGAGCCCTTTGTCCAGCATCGGACGAGCGGAAACTGATGTTAACATCGTGTCGTCGATTAGGTTTTACACCCTTGGTAGTGGGTGGATGGAATTCAACAACGTTGACAGAACTTTGATGGCGATATTGAGAGGAAAATACATATTTGACCTTGTAAATGAGTAGTCTTTGTTCTATCAGGGTCCAGTTAAACTTTTTCATGAGAGGGGTTGCATGGTCGTTTTTCTAAATTTTTCGTTGCATACCACTTTAGCAACAAAATTCATACATTTCTGTAGCTCTTTTTGAAGACCTTTAGGTATATCTCCCTAGACCAAGTCACAGTAGTCGAAGCGTGATAACACTAAAGATTGGATGGCTAATAATCTACTTTTCTCGTCAAGCATGTTCATCACGCGGTGAAGGAACATTAATGTACCGTTAATTTTGTTACATGTTTTCTCCACAAGGGATGTGAAAGACATGTTTTGATCAAACCAGACGCCCGAATTTCTTACTTTTCCTACTGGTTCAGTGAAGTCATTTCCTAACGTTAAAGTTAAATTCGGGAGCTTTCTTATTTTGTTCTTGGAACCAAAAAGAATGCACTGTGTATTGCTTGCTTTAAGCTTGAGACCATTTTGGTCGTACAATGATTTTACGTGTTTTAAACGTCTTTCAGCATTTGTTTATGTGTGAGGTAGTTTGGCCGGCGAGTCATAAAGCAACGAAGAAGTACGAAGTTAACGAATATGAAATTTAAATGGATTAAATGTTTTCTATACAGTTGCAAAAATACGAAGATAAATTTTTTCATTGATGTTGCGTTGTACTTCCAAATGAAAGTATTAGCTACGCATAAATCATTTTTAATACTTCATTTATTTTTAAATTTGTTATAAGTATCGTCATAATCACACATAACATGATCATTTTCTTTACAAGCACGGTTCAGGGACTAGCCTACTTTTCGAAAAGGCGAAAAAACCATGTGGAAGAAAAAAAGAGACATTCGTGCAAGACGGACGAAAAAACTGAAAAAATGAAAGTAAAGTTTAAAAATAAAGCTTTCAGAAGACTTCGATATTAATCATTGTTGGTTCAGCAGGGAGTTGATAAAGTTATTCGTGGAGAGCAAAAAGCCACTAAAAATATGCTGACGAGAATAGATACTATCAGTATACTACACCCCTTCCTCACAAGAGATGAACTCAATGAGTCCATTTTCATCATAAAAACATCAGGTCACCAAGATACGATGAAGGACAAACTCGTTCAATGCAACTTACTGACGAGGGAGGAAAGCTGTAAGACTTACAGCAGTGGAAGTGAAGAAGCGTCAGTTAACCGCAATATGTGTAGTAGCCAGAAATATGAGTGCAGAAACAGCAGCTTGCAACAGTACAATGGTAAAAAGAGCCCTGCAAGAAGCAAATGCAACGAGAACAACAATGGTAGATGCTACAACCACAATGAAATCAACAACAGACCGACACTTGCAAAACTATGTAGAGCAACAAAATCAGCAATGCAAATAATTATCATAATTCGTTGACGTAGGACATAAGCCACCAAATCACTAAAAACACCACCACTAAACACCACTGCCTGTAGGTCCAGCGAAAGAACCGTCTTTACTACAATTAGCTTCAGCAAGAGAAACACTACCAGCAACATTACCACTACGAGTAGCAACAGCACCACTACCAGCAGCAACAGCATCAGTAGCAAGAGCACCGCCAGCAGCAGCAACAACACTACCACGACTATCACTAGCAGCAACACCACCACCATCAGCCCCTGCACCGCCTCCATCAGCAATAGCACGACTACCACCACCACAACCACCAGCAGCAGCACCAGCAGGTGACGGGTTCTCAGCAAGCTCCCTCAAAAGGAGTGAAGGCAACACAACATGAAGCTGGCGGCAGCAGCCCAGCAACACGATCGTCCGTACTCGCACCTCCATAAATTACCACACCATACAGAGAGTTCCTAACACAGCCTGGGGTAGCCTCTCATTCTCCCCATTCACCTACTATAACTTCTGAAACTGTAAATGAAGAGCCTATCATTTATGGTCGAACAAGAAAGGAAGAAACTGCTTTCGTTCAGTGTGTGCTGAAGATCTGCAGATATCTGTTTTCGGGTGAATGGTTAAATTAGGTTGCAGAAAACAATACTATGATTAATGGAACATTTTACGTATATTTCTGATCATTGGTAGCAAGTACAGAGCACAAGCAAATCTAATATCAATAAAATAAACAATATAAGATCTATTATAGATCACCCAAAATAGCAGACTGTCATCACACACTATTAATGAACTAATAATTGATCAACAATAACATAGACATCAAAAGAGTACTACTGATCAGGTACCACACCTGAATTTTTTCTCCTCCGTATAGAAACTGACATTAGGGCACATACAGGGAGTAAAGTTTTCACTGCGATCATGGACTCCATGTATAATATATATAAAAGATATAAAACAAAGATAAAACAAATCCCACGACATTATTCCCAAGTTCTTGAGATTCAAATTACAAAGATTAAATACCAAAATGGAGTAGAGTTATGCCAAGGCAACATTAACACGTTAAGTGCAAAGTGACCCACCGGTGGGTCACTCAGGTTGGGTTCTGTAATTTTTTCAAAGCTTTCTAGTGAATGTATGTACAAAGTAAAGCTTTGCACCGGCTAGGCAACCGCACTTAACGTGTTAAAATCCTAATTAGAATTTTTGGAAGCAAACTAATTGAAGCGTAAGTGAACCACTGGAAGTGCAGTGTGGAGGTCTGACGACACGCTGCCTGACTTACAGCGACACGCCATGCAAATGTGGGCTCGAAAAAACCTTACTTTTAGGGAAGTCCTTGCATCATCACGCAACACACCATCAGCAGCACATGAGCCTCCCTCCATGGGCTTGCAATTTAGTCCTAGAAACTTCTTTCTTGGATTGAAATAATAACCACTATGCATAAGCTCGCTTGCTGAGCTAACTTTTTGACTGTTTTTCTACTTTCTAGAATTACCCACAAAAAGATGTGCGGTTATCTACTTGAATTGAAATATATTCAACAAGCCCTAACGCGAACTAGACAACATGTTCAGCTATAAGCAAGCCGGTTGGAGGTAGAGAAGGTCTCTCAGCGATGCTTGTCAGCTATCAGGTGACGAGGACTAGAGATGTCATCAGCGTCATAGCCGCCACTAAACTAGATGCTGCAATTGGTGAGTGGTGATACAAGTTAAATAAAATACACGACGGAGTGCGTGACATCACATGTTAGCAGACAGTGCATGAATGAATAAATGAGAAAAATGAATAAAAATTATGCTTAAAGGCTAATAAACGCTAGAACTGGTGTTAAATGGGAGAAGCTGCGGATGGCAAGATTATTTGTATGTATACGACAAATTTCAAAGGTGGAATTAGTGAATCGTTATAGGCTTTAATAATGTCTGTCACACTATACCCGTCACAATGTGTTAACTGATGGTACTATTTCCTCGTATAAAAACCATAGCAGCCTGAGAAGAAACTATCGCTCGGTATAAGTTTAAATAGCAGAAAAGTACCTCATGCAAGACAGAACGAGATAGCCCTCCATGGAATGGCCAGTCATAAAAAAAGACTTAAATGACAGCATATTTAAACACTCATACAACAATATTTTGTAAGACGAATAAAAATATACATACAGAAAACAAAAAAATGTTCCAAGTTGGAAACTTCAAGTCGGAAACTTAAAGCAAAAACTCATTGAAAGTTTGAACAATACGATAATGTACATATGAGAAAAATATACATTAAAAACATTCTTATTTGTTTCCAGGCTTGTCCCTATCTCATCCAGAGTTTTGGTATTGCTGTACAATGCCCGTGGAATATTTCTTGTTCCGAGGTCCAGTGCTTATGCATATTGGTTCCCAGGTAACACACCCTTTTATAAAATTATTAACAAAAAACTATGAAGGGTAAAGTGATCGGGATGATTGTACACGATAGAGAAAATCTCAAAGTTAAATTAATAATTGAGTATAGAATTAATTTATTATTAAATAATTAATTAATTGTTAATTTTCTAGAACGGGGACACTACTTATGCGCCACCCTGTACATACAAAACGACACATGCTATGTTCTGAATTCCTTTTTCAGGTAACTACTTCGAATTCTATTTACACCGTATAAAAGTATGTGTCAAACCTCAAACCATAAGGTATGAGAAGATCCAATACTACACAAAATTATCATATTCTAGCACACATGTGAAAAAAATCTTTCTTTTGAGACTTCATTTTGTTGCTATTGAAGTAAGCTTCTTATCTGCCTTCTGTTTGTTTCTTTTATTTGCCAGTCGATGCCGCTTTTCGGAAGGAATTTCCATATTAAAGAGGAACAAGGTTAATAAAGAAAAAAATCATGTATTTTTTAGTAATCCGGCACTTTTGACCTAAGACTTAGCTAAAGATAAACCATTTCAACTCCCTAATAATTACTTGCTTGAAATTAATTTCTACTATCTAATTCGGTAGTGACAGGGACAGGAAACATATTTATCATAAATAAATACACTACAGTTTTCATTATATAGGAGAATAGATAGATTTGAAAAAGTATATAGACATGTAGAAAGGACTGATCCAGCCAGAAACTGAGAGTAGATGCTGAAGGAAGTGGCAAATTCATTGAAAGAAGCAATAAAGTAAATTAAGCTTTATAAAATTACAGTATCCTATCGATTTATAGCAAACAAATGTTATTAAAGTTGAAAGCTAGGTATCATTCGAGTATCAATTTTCTAGCAGAGGATCTAAATTTTTTCTTACACTAAAAGATATGGAATTATTAGAATACTATGCTTTTGAATTTACGCGAATTACATTTAACAACATCTTCATTGAATTTTCACGGGTCCAGCATGTTAGCCTTGCATTGGATGGTAATCTAAAGAAATCGGCGATGTCGTTTGCATCATTAGAACAAATGAATAGGAAATTCATTTCTTTATATTAATTGATGAGAGCTTTATACCTGGAAACCATGAAAGAAGTTTCTTATCAAACAAAAATTGAAAATTTACGTTTCTTCTGCTCTAGTAGGTAAGGACCGAAAGATGAGAAATTTTCCAGTAACTGCAAGAAAACAGGACGGTTCTCAAGTAAAAAAGTGTTCAAGTTAACCGAATCCAACCCCAGAGGACTGGAAGCAATAGCACTGCCCTGCGGAAGTTAGCGGAACTCGGTTTCTGCACTTCAAAGAAGGCCCGTGACGGGATTTTCAAGAGGGAGGAGTTAGAAACATAGAAGATGTTCATACTTTTATTTTATACTTTTATGTTTCCTCATGCGATATAGTTGTTGGAGTACTAGTCTAGAAGTTATAAGAAGATGTTAAATTCTAGTTAATGGAGGAACAGGGATGGAACTTTAAACAAGTAACCTCAGAACTGGGTCTTATGGAAGCTGCCTAGCACCAGCGCGGAGAAAAATCACTGAATTTCTTAAAACAGACATTTTAATAAAAAGTATTTTAAATATTCGAAAGATTTTACTATGAATTTTATTCAATGAATTTGCTATTGGCATCAGCAACGGCCAATGCAGATACGTGCAATGGGTGAGCTTCTCTCTACGTTCCCATTAGAACTACTTAGGATACATAAAAAACACACAACCCAAATCTGCAGCGTGATGCTCGATTGTTTACACCTCCATGTCACTATTGCACGTTCAGGAAAAGCAATACCTCATTTCAGGACTAACATCCCATCTCTTTTTCCGTTCTTTGTGAGGTGTTGCATCATTAGAGTCATCTCACGCACAGATTAATTTTCCCTGGAAACCGCTCTTTTTCTTTCTCTTCACTGTATACTAGCTTCTTTGAGCTCAAGCGAGAAAATCTTTATTTGGTGGTTGATAAGGCTCAGGGAACCACAAAAGCTATCTTGGTCTACAACCAAAGTTTAAGCACTGCAGAGCTTCTCGATAGTCTCCTAGTTAACCTACGTGGAAACTGATCATTAGTCGTTGTCTTAAATTTTTCTTCCATGTTAGCCTTCCCTCTCAACAGCGCCCAATACATCACAGTTCCAGGGGTTGCACTTTAGGTAGTTGGGAGGCCAGATGCTAGGAGATTTAGTCAAAAGATTCTTTGGCACACACGAGTGTGCCTCCAACTTGGGTGGCATGGCCAAGTTGGCCCACGCACTACGTTCCCGAGGATGTTCAGATGCAACAACTGCTAGACGCGTTTCTTTGATACTTTTCCGCCCAGGACTTAGTTTCTTACTGGCAAGCTGAGATCGTTGTCAATGATGGCTTGGATACCCGTGACAAATTCTAGGGTTTTTCTTTAGAAAGATGTAAGTGATATTTTCGAGCCCCTAGAATCCTCAACCTAATTAGAAAACTCTTTCATGATCCTCGTTAGTGACTTGAAATAACACTAATGAACTTTTGTAAGGAAGGAAGGAATTTTGTAAGGAAGGAATTGAACTCTTGAAGGAAGGAATTGAACCAAGAAATCCTGGAGTGAATCCAAATTGAGAGTTTTCTTTCAAAATTGAATTCAACTAATGTATTTCATTTTTCGCACATGATGAATTCGCCTAAATTGGAGGAAACTAATATCAAAAACGGGCAAGCATGGCATTCAGAATTCTCACTTGCTAAAGTTCGTCTTTATATTGACCCAGTTACAAGATAAACAGTATACTTGCCATTGTTAACACATGGTCACGGATGCATATGGAGTGAAGAAACGTTTACTCAAAATTTCCACTCCTTTCACGGATAAACCCTCCAACCCCTCTGTCTCTCTTGGTGCAAATGCTGTTGCTTTAGACGCTAGGTTAAAAATTCAGTCTTATAGGCATTCGCACGGGGATTAAGAAGCTTCAAGCAGAATTTTGATAACAAATTCCGAGCATCGACAACTTTGTACAATTGTAGCCTACTTTCGTATCTTGATCAAGTCGAGAACACTTTATCTTAGCTACATTCGGAGGATTGGTGGTTAGTCCTCGAGGCGCTTCATTGGGTTACGGTGACACCAAGCTTGTGATCGTGGGACGAGGGTCGCGTAAATTTAGTTAGTCGTGATCACAAGCAGTCCGTCAGAGAGCTTGGTAACTAAATCACCCATAAATGACAGTTCGTTAAGCGAGTTAAAATAGGAAGAAGTGGAAAGCGTTCAGAGCAGCAATGTTGTGAGAGCTTAATACTTGTGAATTGTCCTCGCATTAAGTCTTAAACCACCTGATGAATTACCAAAAATGAATTAGAAATAGAATATATCACAAAAAAGAGAATGAAACGAAGCCTTAAAACAATCGGCAAGGTTTAAGGAACCAAAATAACTTACTTGTGGGACAAAAAACAAATATTCCCTCGAAATTAATTTGTTCGTGAAAATAATAATAAAGTAACAAATTAAGGGAAGTAGTCAGCCAAAACCAGAAAGAAAAATGTAGCAATACGGGATATGATAACTTTCAAAAAAGGGATTAAACAGTGACGGGGTAGCACCTTGGACATGAAGAAAGTACTACAGCCATATAAAAGCTAAGAAAATTCCAGAAATTTTCGTCGAATCAGTCACGATTAACGAAAGTGCCGAAATAAAAAAAGGAGTAAAACTGAAACTGAAAACACAAACCAAGCGTATGATTTTTCAGATATAAAAAACTTCAACAAAATTACCACATTCTATTAGTGCAACAGGAAATGTATCATAGTTTTTAGTAAAGAGATGCACGACTATTTGTCGAGTAAAAACCGTACCTCATTTATGCATGCATAACATGTATATAAAGCTCGCATCAGGTACAATTTTCTTCCGCCAATAGCAGCTTTTTAAATAAAAGAGGACATTTATAAAAAGGAGCGCACCCACATAAACACGCTGTCCCAACTGTGGTTCCCCTGAAATTAAAATGGCTTATAATACCACAGGTGAAAAGAGATTAAGTTTAGCAGGTAGGTGTAATATTTTCAGTTTGTTGAGAACCCAGCCCATAAAAGAAGCAATGAAAATGTATACATTTAGAAGAGAAATTTAGTAAGGTCAGTTTCCCTTAATTCTAAATAAAACATAAATAAAAACCACATGCATGCCATTGAAAATTAGAACAAAAAATCAAAATCAACTGAAAAAGAACAGTGAAATTCCATTCGAAAATTGTTTTTATAGTGGCGGCACCCGAAAAATAAAATCCAAAGGACACGCGAGAGTAAAGTCCGGATATTGCCTCAAACGAAAGCAATTCTTTTGACACAATTCTGTGCCTTCCAACAGAAGAAAATAAATGGAAGTATACAAAGATGAAGCTAGAGCTTGGAGCCTGGGACGGGATGTGTGTAGTCTGTAACAATTTTCTGTGGCTGGCCAGAAACTACAAAAACTCGGTGGTGGTGGTGGTGGTGGCAGATCTTCCATTTACGAGGCAGTGTGAAAAACGTTTTCTAGAAAAATGTTAGATTGAAGCTATATGAGAGTGTTTTTTGCAGAGTGGAACTGAGAGAGCAATTAGGAGCTAGCCCTCTCGCATAAAAACAAAGCCTACCACATGATCAAAGAGCCTGCATTAACTGAGAATTCAAGAAAACTCACAAGGAAACCGGGAATTAACTAGAACTAAACCTTAACGAATCTAGGGGAATCGCTCGTCCAAAAATCTTTCCTCCCATTAGTACAAGAGCAATTATCAATCTTGAATGAATGCATACGGACATCTTTGACTTGATGCGTTTTGAAGGTATCAGAGTCTTTCACTTCAAAATTACACATG
>VCRD01003130.1:0-32152 GCA_006783055.1 Trinorchestia longiramus
ATGTGCGTTGTGTTTAGTAATGTGCGTTGTGTTCAGTAATGTGCGTTGTGTTTAGTAATGTGCGTTGTGTTCAGTTGTGTGCGTTGTGCTTCATAACGTGGGTAGCAGTCCGTATGTCACATGAGTTAGAAGAACAACACCCTAAAGAATAAAAAATTAAAGGAAGAATCAACCAAAATTGGAGAAAGACAGTCCTTCAATGTGACCCTCGCTGGTCAAAGAATGCTGTGCCGTAAGTGCCTGATGGATCTAAATTAAAATGAAATTGAAAAGCAATCTACCGAATGAAACTCTTTCTTCCCTATCCCTAAATGAGACCAAGATATGGGCTCCCTGTAGACCTTAATGAAAAACTAATCCATTGAAGACGACCACCCTCTTGTTCCTAACCCCTAGTAACGGTAAGATGAACTACACCAAGTTGACCCCCTGCAAGTCTAAATTGAAAAACTACGGCTGAGGTAACCACTCTCTCGCCCTGCTCATAAACTCTGGTCACATTGAAAGCTTATTGACTCGTAAACAACTCTACTCGAACTGGGGCTCACCACCGTAGTTCATGGAGGGGGAAGAGGAGCTTGAGGGGGATAGTGGGGTGAGGAAGAGGAGTAAGAGGGAGGAGCAGGCCGTCCAGAAAAGGGTATTTTAAGTTGCTGATCTCATCAACAGGCAGAGGGTGCGGTAAAATGTTCCTCCACATTTGTACTGTAAAGCTAAGAAGAGAAAAATTAAGTGAAAAATTGAAACTGTGGTTTTTATTTTCGGAAGATACATATAATGTTAATTTGTTTACTTCATTTTCATTAACTTATTTTTGTTTTATATTCTGTGTTGCTTTATCAAGTCTACGAATATGTCACACCATTTAAAACAGAAGTGTGTGTTTCCCTATACTAAACGGCTATGCATTAGAAAATGTTTTCTGATGTCATGTAGAAAGTTAAAACTAATATTAGTTGTACTGTTAGGTGTCCTAGTGATGCTGGTTTTATCAGTGTGTGTTACAGAGGCTGGTAGTACGTGTACTGAGTATAATAATTGTAAGTAATTTGTGAGCATTGAAATTGCGTGTACCTGTACGAGGGAGGAAGTGAGAAGTAATTTAGAACTGTTAGTAGAAATTTATGGTGGGCTTGAATTTGAAATTTACGGTGGAGATTTATGGTGATTTAAAATTTGAAATAATAGTATATATTTATAGTGTGTTTGAATTTAAGACTCATTGTAGAGATTTATGCTGTGTTTGAATTTAAAACTCATTGTATATATTAATAGTGAGTTAGAAAGTAATTAGGTTCCTGAAGATTTATATGACCAAAATCGATTTTTGGTGGCCCTAAATGAAGATCGTTCTTGTAAACAGTGACGCAATAAAGTTCAGAGTGCAAAACTCGCTGTAAAATATTGAGAAAAAAAAACAGAAAACGCTTTTACTTTGGAAAATATTTACATTAAGCAAATATTCATTTTAATATCGTCTAGGATTATGTGTTAAAATGATAAAATAAATTATATCATGACCTATGATATGACGTTGGATAAAATATGATACGAATTATAATTTATATCTAATAAGGTGGTTGTAGAAATTTCATTAAAAATGTTCCATTCGAGATTTATTTTTCTTGTCGATAGCACATATCTAATCCCCCGTAAAATTAGGGGGAAATTCAGATCGAGAAAATAAGAATGGCTTTAGTGTTTTATTGAAATTATTTATCACTCAATGAAACAAATTTCAAATGCATCTAAATGTACAAAGTAAACAATGTGTCATTCAGAGTAAGAGGAGATGGAGCAGCGAAACTAATAAATTATTTGGTGTTGCAAGCAACTTTGAACATTGAAAGTGATTCATGTAAGTTTCTATTGGAGTTATGAAGCTTTAGAAATAGTTTTGAGTAACTACAAAATTTCACCGATTTCCCAAGTTCTCCATTGTGGCTTCCAATGTCGTGATTCACTATTCCAGTAGAGCTAAAACACATAAATCGCTTCTCACCGAAAACCAATATCTCGATAAAGTCAATAGTAATAAATGAAATTCTGAACTAAAATACTGAAGTAGAACACCACATCAACACGCTTTATTTTCTGAACTCTACAGTCAATTACGGCAGTGCGAGGCTTCTGGACAAACGCTCTCAGAAAATCGAGATGCTGGTATGCTAACATACGGGTATGATCAATGCCTGCTGTATCATACACGCCACCCTGTCTTTCATTTACTGTATGACAGGAGGGAGGCCAATCGCCAAAGAAAATTAATACAACATTCATAGCAGATGGTTGCGCTCCGACGTCGTGCAGGATTATTTACTGGCAACATTTCTCTGAACATTCGAAGATGTAACTAGGACTAAATATTTGACTTGATTAGGCAAAACTTTGAATGTGATAATTAGATAAGACGAATGGTCCTTCAGTGAAGGAAGGTCTCTTTCATATACTCTCCTCTCTTAGATAACATTGAAACATTACAAGTTTAATTGAGTATTCAAATTTCGGGATTCCAGCAAAAAAATAAGAGCTTACTTTGGTGCCCAATTGCAAGAAAATTGTAAAAATGTTACGCATGCTTTTCCTGAGGCTTTAATTCGTTAAATGTTTTGCAATTAAAGCTATTTATCACGACGACACAAATCCCACATTTTGATTTTGTATTTACAATCTTGTTGCCTCCTCTGTAATTTTTTGTTCGCTGGTGCTTGGTGCGTAGTTTTTGAAAGAACTGCTTCTGCTATTTAGCTAGTTTTACTGTGGTAAATTTCACGGGTTCTAATTAGTCTTTAACGTGATGAAGGGGGCTTGATTATGAGCACACTAATTAGATTCAGTTACTTAGTATGCCGCTAAGGTTCCGCTATCGATAGTAGACCCATGCTATTTAGTTGCTCTTTATAAATATTTAAATTAAGAGGTTTCATAGTTCAGGGTAAATTAGATGATTTACACCCCCATCATGGAGGATTTACTGATGTACTATGTATTATGTTATAAATATCTGCTAAATTTTTCATTTCAGGTTATGTGTCTACGATGATTGTTCAAATTTCTAGCTGATGGTATGTACGAAAATTCGGTTAGTATCAGCACATGGTAATGTGAAAAGATGCTGTGATTAACAATTTACATTACTTATACAGTTACTTACTATGGATTTTACAATTGCTAGTATGTTTACTTATAATGGACATTACGACTACTTGCACATGTGCTTCCACTGGATATTATGATTACCGGGACTTGTATATCTACTTACAATGCATATTACGATTACTGGTATATTTGCTCATAAGGGATATAACGATTATTCGTATAGTTACTCATCGTGGATATCACGATTACCTGTGAATATGCTTCTACTGAATGTTACGATTACTGACATAGTGTGTATAGTTATGATACTTACAATGGATAGGATATGAAAAATTGATTCACAAATAGGCTTACAGAAAATATCAAAGTTGAACGATAACATTTTATGTATATACTAGCTTTTGACAGTTGATGTGCCCAGTTAATGTTTCTGTACATGTATTGTATACTGTATGCAGTGATGTAGTATCATAATTATTGTAGTGGTATAATTGATACAGAGGTATAATTGATGTAGTAACATAATCTACCTTGTCGTATAGTAGATGAAGTAGAGTATGCATCAAGTAAAAAGCGAAAAGTAATCCTGACAAAAATTTAAAGTTACTCTAGGTCCTCCTTATACTCATAGTTATATTTTCCTGTTAAATTCTGTTGTTCAGAGGTACTCTATTCCAAAATAAATTCAAACATGCTCTATAAATTACTTACTAGAAAGTAATGTGCACTTTAATTAACGTAGAACTACTCCATTTGGTTTTTAATACAAATACACTTTATCCTTGGATAAATCCGAAGGTTCTCTATTCGTTACTTAATATGAGAGTATTCTACTCTTTAATTAACACACAGGTACTCTATTCATTCTTCAATACGAAGGTGCTCTACTCTCTTCAACTCTAGACACTAAAGCTTACGTGTTTAATTTCTTCATAATGGATTTCTTTCAACATTGAGAACCTTTTACATGCTACTATGCTATGAACGAGAACTCAATGTTATCATATGTGAATTGTGAATCTTTTCAATCAATTCAATTTTTTCAATCTATTCACTTCTCTAAAGGATATTCACCAGTTGATTTCAATTTAAATCGTGCTTGTCATCGAACGTCAATCACAAAATCGCTTCAGAATGTATTCAACCACACGCAGCTTCACGCACAGACGCTTCCAACACACAGCACGCTGTATGTGGGAGATGATTCTAGATGTGGGTTCTGATTCTTTATGTAAGATCTCATCATTGTGTGCAGGATCTGATCCTCTTCCAAATGAACTTCGAAAAAAATACCCTGACCACCCAGTCTGCCTGAGTTGTATGATTCAATCATCTATTAACGATTATCCTGGGTTTTGTGAGAGTCATGGGTTAATGTGAGGATGTGGGAGTCATGTGAGGATGTGGGAGTCATGTGAGGATGTGGGAGTCATGTGAGGATGTGGGAGTCATGTGAGGATGTGGGAGTCATGGGAGTCATGTGAGGATGTGGGAGTTATGTGAGGATGTGGGAGTCATGTGAGGATGTGGGAGTCATGGGAGTGATCCCCAATCACCACTACAGATTTTATCCCTAAAATCTCATAATTCAACAAGTGAAAAAATTCTGGTTCGTTTATTCATTAACTGTTAAGGCAATGAAGCGTCCTGTGTGCCAGATTCTTACTAGATTTACGCACTTTTTAATTCATTCATCTTCATTTTATGAAAGCTTGATTCACGCATTTGTGCAGCTTTTACTGCTGGTACGATAATTCACTTCTGACCTCACTATATTTCCTTCACATTTTACAAAAATAACAACTTAAAAATAATTTAAGATTTTCTCGTAGGTGTACGTTTGTTAGATCGTCTTTACTGCAACTATTTGTCTGTTTTATTTTATATAACATGCTTCCTATTTCAGGTTACGTTACGTTAAATACTTTTCATTTGAAAGTATGCTTGATTGTTTTTTTTTATTTTAAGTTACATTAGCATGTTTTCCGTTTGAGGTTGCATTATATATCATGTTTTCAATTTCAGGTTGCGTTATATAGCATGTTACCATATGAGGTTAAGTTATGTAGCATATTTTCCGTTTGAGGTTAAGTGATGCAGCATGTTTTTGATTTGAGGTTGTGTGTTGAAGCTTGTAATTGAAGTTCATTCTATTTCCTACCTCCCTTAAGAACAGGTAACCGCAAATTCGCTCCATGATACACCAACGCGCACAAGCTTCTCATTATTGAAAAAAATTCCCCCCGAATCTCCGGGGGGAAAACGTGACTCTTACATTCTACAGACTCGCTTCACAGCTTCGCCCGTCCAACATATGGCTCATGTCCCATAGGGACCGCCCTCTCCTCTTGGTCCCACTCATGGTCCCACTCGTGGTCCCATTGTGTTTCACAACACGCAAAGCACACGTCCCAGCATCGCATGCAACAAATATCGTACCAGCACAAGCTGCCTAAGTTGTGCTCAGATAACCTAAATTGTGTCTGAAATTAAGAATAACGCTCCTGGTGTCGGTGTAACGCTAAGTGCGCTTTGAGGCGTTGGTCAGAACGCCTCTAACGCCAGGTGGTGGTCGGCGGTGCTCGTACACGCGCCAGACGTACAGCTGGCGTGCTGTGCGTGTTCTGGTGGTGCGTACGAGATTATGCGTGTGTCTATGATGCAGGTTTATGAAATTTGTACCTCTGTGTAATAAACTTCTCTCCCATTAAACTTGTATTTATATTAAATATAAATATGTATATATATATATATATATATATATATTTACATATACATATATATATATGTATACATAATTATCATTATTGATTGTGTACAAAATATAATGATGTGAATGTTCAATCCATGTAAGAATCGCCTGCAATACTTAATATTTGAACACGTAAATTAAATACCTAAATCCAATATTATTTAAATGCAAAATATTTCGACAAATTGAAAGTAATAGTCTCACTTAAGAGTGATTTTCATGTCTTGGTAAGCCATATAGCGTATTTTCCAGTCAGAATTTCAAAAAAAGGCATCAATTTTTCCATTTACTTCCCATCAGAAATATAAGCATAACTCGTCAGGTATCTTCTCCTCCAAAACAATGCATGATTTTAAAATTAAAATGCGCTTTCCTATTCTTGAGCAAATTATCCAAAGTAAGCAGCATGTGAGGCGACTTACTCAGTTGCATATGGCGATAATAAGATTTTAGTACAACTATTAGACATATTTATACTCGCACCATCAAATCGCATCACTTCAGCCATAATTATGAAGCATCACATCTAAAGATGGTTTAATTATAACTCCTTTATTCTCAGCTATCTTTTTTTAAAATATTCAATCCTCGGTGCAAAAAAAGTCGAAATAACAACACTCACAAATTTATTTTAGTTTTAATAATAAGACCATGGATCATCATTAAAAATTTTAGCGTTGCTCAAGCCTGTAATCAATTTTTTGCTCTATGCCCACCCTCACAGCGGCTATTATCACTTATTTCATTGCTCGTTCATTGAAAATCCTATTCATTTCCCCTCGTAACATACGTAAAATCTATCATCATTTGATTGATTTAATTTAATTTAATCGTTTGTACCTAAACTCTCAAACTCCTTTCATTGCGCACACTTTTAAATGCAGTCTGCAATTTCTCCTCAGAATCAACCACTAGTGCTCCATCCCTGGCCAAAAATAAATTACTTGGCTTATAGACACAACTGTCGTCTGAAATAATAACAAAACCCTCACTTCTTTCACCATACAACCATCCATGGACAGATTAGATTACAATGTCTAAATTAGGCAACCCTATTCCAGCCCCACCTACACTAGAATCCAATCACCTATCCCTAGCCCACTAACATCGGAATCCAATAATTTATCCCAACCCTACCTTCACCGAAATTCAATCATTTATCCTACATTGGAATCCAATCCCTTATCCTGCATCGCAATCCAATCACTTATCCCAACCTCACCTACATCGCAATCCAATCACTTATCCCAACCCCACCTACACCAGAATCCAATCACTTATCCCAACCCCACCTACACCAGAATCCAATCACTTATCCCAACCTCACCTACATCGGAATCCAATTACTTTTCCCAACCCCCTACCTCGGAATCCAATCACTTATCAAATTTTGATTCACGCACGAAGATTCTCGCAGAAACGCTTCTGGGCACTCGACAATTTTCTCCCCCAACACTATCGAGAAACTCTTCTCTATCCACTTTGCCATATGAGTCTTCAAGTTCAAACTATGTCTAAATTACAACTCTTCTTTTTTCAAAATGCTTTCACAACGTGTTATCAGAAACACGCACCTGACCAACAGATATCCTACGCACTTCTCTGTATTACTCCTTTCCTTTAGCATACTCATAGTATATTTTCCCAAGGTACTAAAATTCTGATAAGTTTCGAACTCGGAGGATGTCCAAAATTATTGCTAACGCAACTGACTAATGTTTTTAACCGTTATTTGGAAGGGATCTCTGACTTTTCTCACCTAAATCTTTGCTGAATTTAACTTCATAGAGATACAAGCTTTATGATGACAGGTACAAGCGAAAACAACGCATGCAACTGCTGCAGCTTTTACAGGTGTTGTTACAAGTGTTAGTGACTGTGCAGCTCGTGTTACTGCTGTAGCTGATAATGCAGGTGTTGTTACAAGTGTTAGTGACTGTGCAGCTCGTGTTACTACTGTAGCTGATAATGCAGGTGTTGTTACAAGTGTTAGTGACTGTGCAGTCCGTGTTACTGCTATAACTGTTGCAAATACAGGGTATCTCAAAAAAATGTACTCACACTTCGAATGACGAGATCCTTTATTTATGAACATACAGTGAAATAAAATAGCTTCGAATACAGAAGACAAATGTGATTAAAGAATCATGTTCGCAAATGTTCGAATTGATGACCATTATTGTCCAGACAACGCTGATAACGCACACCAAGGGTGCGTTACATTTACATTTTTTTGAGACACCCTGTATTATGAGCAAAGTTGATTGTACTTCTACTCGTGTTGCTACAACTGTTGAACCATTTATGCAACCACTACCGTTATGGATGCTGGTATCGACGCTTTTATTTTAGCATAACATGCTAAAGTAAGTCCTTCAGATGCTGTCCGCTTCCTGCTTCTGTTTGTCTGCCTCTCTGTTACCAATGACCTTCTGCTGCTGGTATTCTTCCGACGAGGATGTTTTTTTTTGCTGTGGTTTGCGTTCGCATTTTGCAGCTGTTGTTGCAGCTGCTCTGAGTGCAGATGTTACAGGGAGCAGATCATCACAGCTGCAGGAGTCGAGGGGTCGGTCATTGGTCTTGGGAGTGAAGGCTGCTGCTGCTGCTCAGTTTCCGGCTGTTGCGCGTGTACTCAAGGTCGGATTACTGGACGACGTCGCATCAGGATATTAGGCAACTATAATGATATCATTATGGTGAATGGGTAAAAATAGGCCGGTGTATTATATGTATTTTTGTAGGGAATAGGTACAAATGAGTAGCTATAATTATACCATTATGGTGAATGGGTAAAAATAGGCCGGTGTACATATTTATGTGTATTTTTGTAGGGAATAGGTACAAATGGGTAGCTATAATTATACCATTATGGTGAATGGGTAAAAATAGGCCGGTGTATTTATATGTATTTTTGTAGGGAATAGGTACAAATGGGTAGCTATAATTATACCATTATGGTGAATGAGTAAAATAGGCAGGTATAATTATGTTATTGTAGGAAATGGGTACAAACAAGCAGATATATTTAAATCAATATAGTGAATGGGTACAAACAGGTAGATATAATTTCATCATTGTCGTGAGATGGGGAAAATAGGCAGATATTGTTATATCATAACTGTGAATGGGTAAAAGCAGGATTAGGGTACTTTAGAATAGGAATAGGAAACATACGAATGAGGTACGTTGAAAAATTGGGTTCGTGGTATCAAAATGTTGTCAGGTTGAACGATTATTAAATTAGATGGATTATAATATGTGTGAAGTACATATTAAAAAACGCTACTGATTTAATGATTTGAATTAGAACAGCAGAATGTCACTAAATTTAAATAAAATAATCACATTGAATGCAAAAAATGAAGATAGATTACTTTCATTAGTAAAATTCACGAATTATTGTGAAATTGGGATTTGAAAACATAGCCATGGCTGAAATATTACACCATAAATAAATGTGGATCATTTTGAAATCTAAATTACAGAAATAAAGTTGTGGTACTGTGGAGATGAATTGTGAGATTGTGAGCATAAAACTGCAAAACTTGAATTTAAGAATTTGAGTGCGGGTTACTTTGCAAACAAGGCTTTCAGTATACTTATATTGAGTTACAATAAAATGAGCAGTAGAAACCTCACATAAGATTTAAGATACTACAATAGTTAACTTTGAATTACTCTCGCTGTTAGCAATGAACATAATCTCCGTTAGCGTTTAACATTATGTACAAGGAAGAGATTCCTAAATTCAAGCAGATGTATGATTTTTAAATTAAAGAAGGAACGTGTGACTTGAAATCAAAATCTGGTGGAATTAGTACACCAAAAATATGCACAATGAAAGTTATTTCTGAAATCAGAGGTAAATTAAGTGAACATTGAACATTTTCTAGGGAAAATTCCGCGGTAAATTGTTAGCAGATGAAAAATGAATACACAAAATCACTATTATTTTGATGACATAGCGACGGTGATGTGAGATGAAGGAAATATCAAAGTTCCTAATTATAGTTCTTAAAGGATCTGTGGTGCGAATGCAAATAAAAAACTTTTACAGTAGTTGAAAACTCCGAAGTGAGAAGGGCGAATACGTTGTTAAATGAAGCAAAGTTTCGTTGAGATCACGTAAATGAAGGGCAGATGAAAAAAATTTGAGTAAATGAGTAAATGAAGGATAAAAATTAGAAAATGAAGGGAGTTTATGAGAAAATGGAGATATTGAATGCAAAAATGGAAGCTGAGAATGAGAAAATGAGAAAATTGAGAAACCGTCTAAGTCTCTCCAGTGTAGCCCAACCAAATAAGGTAAATGATCGAGTTTCATCACGTTAACCGACCAAAGTTAAAAAGACATCTAGGTTTCGTCCAGTCCATCAATTATTACGTCAAGATCATGTCATCTAGACCAATCAGAAATAGTTGTACATCTTTGCCTCGTCATCTCAACCAATTAAAGTTCGATAGATGTGAATCAGGATATCAACATGTTTGCCTGGTATTATAAAGAAGATATTATTCTTTGAGTATGGATGTTAAACCTGAAAATGTGGTTGAACTAAAATTAAGTTTACTGTAACAAAAGTAACGTTACTTTTTCAAGGTAGAAACAAACACGGCTCCCGAAATTCTTGCTTTGAAGTCGTATTTCCTCGTCCTCGGAGTAGCCTCTGCAGCAATTCAAGCGAAAATGCCATGCAATCAAAATGTTGACTCAAAAATTTCAATTAAAAATAGCGCAGAATTAAGTTTCAGTTGACATCAGAGGATGTTGCGTATGCCAGGACACCTGCAGTGTTCTGATAACGCGCCCACATCGACAGGGTAAGTCTTTGATGATCAATTTGACGCTTTACGACCGTCGGCCGTAAAACTTATGAATAAATGAAGCCCTCGTGATGATGGCACCCTCTACTGGACGCCCCGCTAGTGCATCGTACGTGTAAACTTTATGAATCATTGTACACTTCGCAGCGTGCAGTTGCACGTTGTTTTCTGACAGTGATGGGCTTCGTGCGCGTTGGTGCCATTAGCAAAACGCATTCAACGTGGTATTAGTGAGCTCTGCGTGCTGATACAATGGATCATTCACACGTTATAATGGCTTATAAATGTACTTTACAAGCAATGATATCGTCTTGATGTTCGAATCAATGTGTGGAAAACGGAGTTCGACGTCACGGCAAATTTTATGCGTCATTTTGAACTGTTGTGAGGCCCGCACGTGCGAATTACCACATTATTTTTCTGTTCATGCGAATCATTTGAAGAAATGATTACGCACAGTGGGCCCGCAAAGAGTTATATTCTTTCTTAAAGGTTTAGCTTAATTTGTTCTGTTATGTCGTACTTGTTGATAGTTCAGTGTTTTTAGACTTATTGTAGCGGGACATTATTCTGCGTCTCTTGCCAATCAGTTCCTACGGCTTCAATCAATCAATAGTTCCTATTATGCGAATGGACTTCATTAACCACTGAACTCTTGAACCGTTGAGACCTCTGCCAAATGCAGGGTTCTAATTAACTTATGAACGGAATCAGAAGAGAAACAGTGGAAAGGAAGGCAAATAGACACGGTAGTAGAAAAAGCATTTCTTTGGAAACTAGATTTCTGTTACTTTTGAAATATGGTAAGAAAGAGAATGACAAATATACCGAAACAAAGGGGAAAAGACAATTATTTAAATACTCGGGCACCTAACAGAGAGCTCTAATTCGTTATCAATAGTAAAATGATAAGAAAAGATAGATTTGAAGAAGAGTGTGAATTAAAATTGGATGCCCTTTGACTTGGGCTACAGAAACGTGTAGAAAGAAGATGAAGAAACAATGTAGGACGTCGTTCAAAACTCAACGTTTACACTACACAATTTTCACAGCGTCTGATGTAAAGAAATCAAAGAACAAGAATGAAAAATAGCTCAGACAACAGTGAATGTGTACAACAGGATCACTGGTCGGCAATTTATTGTCTGAAAGAAACGACAGCATTTATAGACGGAAGGGAAGAAATAGTGATGTACTGTATAGCGGTGTTGTGAATGATGTATTGATGTAGTGTGAATGATGTATTGGTGTATTGTGAATGATATATTGGTGTATTGTGAATGATGTATTGGTGTATTTTGAATGATGTATTGGTGTATGGTGAAGGATGAACAACAAGAAGCTGGGATATGGAGGAAAAATGTTTTGGCAGGGACTTTTAAGAAATGTTTTACTATTTTTTGGGGCTAGCATTAAAATTTAAAATGAAAGGTGGAAAGTGTTGGACGTTGAGTAAATATAAATACAAAACTAAAATTAGGATTGGGATCAGAAAATAAAAGATTGTATTAGAGAGAAGAATTTAATTACTTAGCTTCTGTTTATTCTACTTACTATCTAAAACTAGCGTAGGGATCAAAATTAAATAACTTAGATTCTATAGATCCCAGAAACTCCCTAAAATTAGACTAAGGATCAGAATTAATGAAATTGGTGTCTGTAAATTCCACTTACTCCCTAAACCCAACGTAGGAATCAAAATTGAATAACCTAGAGTTCCCAAGTCCTGGTAACTCCCTAAAATTAGAATAGGCATCATAATTAAATAAATAAGAGTCTGTAGATCCCACTTACTCCCTAAAAATAGCGTAGGGATCAAAATTGAATAACCTAGAGTCCCTAGGTCCTGGCAACTCCCTAAAATTACAATAGGGATCATAGAACAAGATCATAGAAACAAGAGTCTGTAGATCTCACTTACTCCCTAAAAATAGCGTAGGAATAAAAATTAAATAACCTAGTCTCTAGGTCCCAGCAACTCCCTGAAATTAGAATAGGGAGCGTTTAAAGGGAGTGGGCTAGCCTGGAGATCGTTTAAAAAAGCAGGTGCTGGTTTTATTGGTCCCTGTGGGACAGTCCCAGAAGCACAGGCCATTGCTTGACCTCCTCCCTGTAATGGTCCACTCTGCAGACTCAATCCCCACCATCTGGGGGTCCCACTCTCCCCCTCGTGTTCCCCCCTCTCTTCCTCCAATCCAGGGGAGTTGTGGAAAGGCAAAGAAGTAGCTAGGGAGGGAAGATAGGAAGGGGAATTAGAAGAGACGAGTGGGAATTAGAAAGGAGGAATGGGATTTAGAAGAATGGAATGAAAATTAAAGAGGGGGTAAGAACTAGGAGGGAGAAAAGCGAATTAGACAGGAGGAATGGGAATTCGAACAGAGGGATGGGTTTCAGACGGAAGAAATGAAAATTAGAAGGGAAGAATAGAAATTATATGAAAGAGTGAGCATCAGAAAGAAGGAATGGGAATTGGAAGGGAAGAATGGAAATTATATGAAAGAGTGGGCATTAGAAAGAAGGAATGGGAATTGGAAGGGAGGAATGGAAATCATATGAAAGAGTGGGCATCAGAAAGAAGGAATGGGAATTGGAAGGAAAGAATGGAAATTATATGAAAGAGTGGGCATTAGAAAGAAGGAATGGGAATTGGAAGGGAGGAATGGAAATCATATGAAAGAGTGGGTATTAGAAAGAAGGAATGGGAATTAGAAAGAAGGAACAGGAATCATATGAAAGAGTGGGCATCAGAAAGAAGGAATGGGAATTAGAAAGAAGGAACAGGAATCATATGAAAGAGTGGGCATCAGGAAGAAAGAATAGGAATTAGAAAGAAGGAACAGGAATCATATGAAAGAGTGGGCATCAGGAAGAAGGAATGGGAATTAGAAAGAAGGAACAGGAATCATATGAAAGAGTGGGCATTAGAAAGAAGGAATGGGAATTAGAAAGAAGGAACAGGAATTAGAAAGAAGGAACAGGAATTAGAAAGAAGGAACAGGAATTAGAAAGAAGGAACAGGAATTAGAAAGAAGGAACAGGAATTAGAAAGAAGGAACAGGAATCAGCTTTCCAGTTTTGCAACCCCTGAGAAGATTGCAAAGTAAGGTTCCCAACATTCTACCCCTGGAACTCATGTTTGCCTTGAAAGATTTAAAAAATTTTCCAGCTATGCAACGCGGGATGGACGGGATCAGGGAATTTCCATGGAACAGATTAATTTCATGCATATTAATTTGAATTCGTTCGAAAATCTTTCAACTGCAGCATAACAAATTTCACCGAATACCCATTCGCTGCACATCCTCTTTACAGGACGCACATCCCTCTTACAGGACGCACATCCCCCTTACAGGACGCACATCCCTCTTACAGGACGCACATCCCCCTTACAGGACGCACATCCCTCTTACAGAACGCCCATCCCTCTTACAGGACGCACATTCCTTTTACAGAATGCACATCCCTCTTACAGGATGCACATCCCTCTCACAGGACGCACAACCCTCTTACAGGACGCACATTCCTCTTACAGGACGCACATCTCTCTTACAGGACGCACATCCATCTTACAGGACGCACATCCCTCTTACAGGACGCACATCAACAGCTCTCTCCATTTTCTACAATGATGCAAAAATTACTTAAGAAAATACATAATCGAAACTTCCTGTCATAGAACACAGTTATAGACAACAGTCGTTGATAATTGTTCGTAGACAACAGACGTAGATGAATATTTCACTATATAATAATACACAGCTTGTTGCTTGCTTGCTTGCTTGCTTGGTCCGTGTCTCTGTGACACTCTTAAAGATTTAGATTGGAGAAAATTCGGTAGGGTATACATGTATTGTGAGCATTGTATTGTGGATACCAAAGGCACATCCTTCAATGTGAAAACTCCTTCGCAAAGCCCGCGTCCATTGGCAAACCAGACGACAAAATCATTGAGAAACACGTGAATTTTTACGTGTGGGCCTACTAGTTTGTAAATAACAGCTGTATACAACAGTCATAAAGAACAGCTGTAGACAAGTCATAGACAACTGTCGTAAATTATTCGAGTGACACATCATGCCTGTTTCCAATAAGGATATTGTGATGTCCAATGGCTGTTATTATTTCATAATTGTTCATAATTTCTAAAGAGCTTTCAGAAAATTTCTGCTCTGTGGCTCTCAATAGTATCGAAAAAGATGACCTTTCTTTCTAAGATTATTGGTAGTTTTGCCTGTAAATTACACGTAGCAATTCTGTAACAGAACATTTTTTGTCTTGATTTACAGAATTTGTTGTCTCACTTTTCGGTTCGTATAATCGGTCCATATGATCGGTCCATATGATCGGTCCATATGATCGGTCCATATAATCAGTTCATATGATCGGTCCATATGATCGGTCCATATAATCAGTCCATATGATCGGTCCATATGCTGCTGTTTCAGCGACGTGAAAAAGCTTGAGGCTGTAACTGTTCATTGTACTTTAGTGGCTTCTTTTCTTTTCAATAATGACAACGATATTGAAATACTAATGTTTGTTTTTAAATTCATCGTCAAGTTAATGACGATGTTTAGGTAACGTTACATGTACCTCTCAGTCGTACATGTACCTCTCAGTCTTACATGTACCTACATGTACGTACATTTCACTCCCTGTTGTCTCCTGTTCCCTCTCACCTCCCTCCCTGTTGTCTCCAGTTCCATTTTCACCTCCCTCCCTGTTGTCCCCTGTTCCCTCTCCACCTCCCTCCCTGTTGTCTCCTGTTCCCTCTCCACCTCCCTCCCTGTTGTCTCCTGTTTATCAGGACTGCTGTTCATCAGCTTGCTAGGCTCGCTAATGCATGCCAGCTCACGCACCACAATCTGTTCAACAGAACATCGATGCGGCGAAATGGTGAGCAGAGCCACAGCGGCACGGTGCCAATGCCACAGTGGCACGGTGACAGAGTGCCACAGTGGCACAGTACCAGAGTGCCACAATGGCGTGGCATGGTCATGTGACGTGACAAAGTGGCGCAGCATGGTGGCATGAGTGTGGAGATAAGGCACTCCGTTGTAGTGTGGCGTACCAAAACTGGCGTAGCAGTGATATGCCATATGGCCGTGTGGCGTAGAAGGTAACATGCCATATTATGACAGAGTAGCGTGACGTAAATGTGGCATTGTGATGAGGCTGGGATGTGGCTGTGTGGTATGACAGGGTTGTGGCATTGTGGCGTGCAAGGATATGGCACTGTAGCAACATGGCATTGTGGCAGTTAAGCCACAATGCCACAGCAACAGCAAGAATGTGGCACCAGAAGAAATGCAGCAATAGCAGGAATATGGCTACAGCAAGAATGTGGCATTGTGGCATGCTTTTATCGAGTAGCGTCGTCATGTTACTAAGGAAAATGTATTGGCGTACTTTTTACTTGTATTTTGCTTAACATTATTTTGTACGAAATACATTTTTCATTGTGTTAATTCTGTGTTGTAGGATTATGACACAATAATTAGTTCGATATGAAACGCATCAGGTCTACAGATGCTCCTATTTGTAATTGAAAAATCAAACTAATTTCGTAATTAGTTCAAAATTCAGCTCGAGAAAATCTTGAATACGTTTTTATGACGAGTATTTCATTTTTGAGGAATTTGCATGAACTAAATCGAAAATTTTCAAATATGTTCCGCTTCAGAAAAAACTTTCAATGGTTTAACAGCTTTAGTTGAAGAAACCAAAAAGAATTTGTCAGAAATTTTCTTATTTATTAAAATTTATGATCAGAATCTACCCGTAGAGCTCAGGACTTCAGACTATCGAAAACGGATGGTGCAGACGTCCGTAGCTGCGGTATCCTCTGTAGCCACAGTGGCATCCTAACTCCCGTAGCCACAGTGGCATACCAACTCCCGTAGCCACAGTGGTATTCCAACTCCCGTAGCCGCAGTGGCATCACAACTCCCGTAGCCACAGTGGCATTCCAACTCCCGTAGCCATAGTGGCATCACAACTCCCGTAGCCACTTTGGCATCCCAACTCCCGTAGCCACAGTGGCATCCCACCTCCCGTAGCCACAGTGGCATCCCAACTCCCGTAGCCACAGTGGCATCCCAACTCCCGTAGCCACAGTGGCATGCCAACTCCCGTAGCCATAGTGGCATTCCAACTCCCGTAGCCACAGTGGCGTAGCAGTTTCAATACCCACAGTGGCATCCCAACTCGTGAAGCCACAGTGGCATAGTTAATCCCTTAGCCACAGTGTCATAGTTAATCCCTTAGCCACAGCGGCATTGCAACTACCGTAACCAAAGTGCAAGACTTGGCAATCTGAAGTGATGTGTTTCCGTAGACACTTTTCAATAGACTTCAATCTTACATGAAGTCGTGCATCTAAACTTTCAGGAGGGAGTCAAGTTCAGCAGTGAAACTGATGTTTCATGTCAAGTGCTTGTTTTTTGGTAACACAACTAACGCACGCATTGTCATTCACGAGTGAACGTGTTTGTTTGTTTCGTGAAAGTTCGGGAATCTGCAGTATAAAAATTTATTTGTAATTTTTTTATTGCTCAAAGTAGAAAAAACGTCAAAAGCTTAAAAGTACGATGTACTAGTGATAGTTATACTGTAGCGTGTGGATTCTGTTCAGATAAACAAATTATTTTGGACAGCTGCAAAAATTGTAATGTGCTCTAGAGCACCAATGTTTCATTCGGTTTCTTTTGTTTCAGAAAAGTTAGCTGCTGTGCATAATATACGTATTTGACAATCGAAAGTCGGTGAAAATATTTCATACGCTTGTATTGAAGCAAAAAAATCAGTGAGTTACTTCAGTGGATTGTGAAGAGCATCCAATATGGACGATCAAGGGCAACTTCACGAGGTTAGTTCTTCATCCAAAAACGAGGATGGAAGTACGAAACAAAGTTCCAATAAAACTTTCAGAACAAAATTAAGCCTTGATTTAAGAATGCCTTTGCTTCGAAGGGATTCCAAAAGTAAACTTTTACGTAAAATTGATGAAGAAAGTGAGTCCCTAATTTTAAAAGATGGACAAATGGTGAAACTCAGAGTCTCTTCAACGTCTTCATCCAGATCCTATAGAGGTGAATTAATGCACGCTAAATTGAAGAAAACTACAAGCTCCTCTTCATCCTCAGTTGAATCACCATCTCCAGATATTTCCTTGCCCTGCACTCCAGAAAGTCTGGACCTAGACATCAATTCTGCATTTGCTCACAAAATAAGATCAAACGTGATATCTCAGGATTTTTCTTCGCCATCTACTCCGGATAGTCCAACTCCTGACATCGACAATCTTTTCGCCCAGAGACTTCAATTCACCATGAGTTCGCCTGACTCAATGGCCCACGTAAAGGCCTTGGCTCACAAACTGAGTTTCTTTCCCAATTCAGACGAAGAAGCAACCAAGTCCAGTTTCCAGAAAAAATTAGAGAACGTTAAAGTGGACGAGGAAGTGTTTCCAGTTTGTGTCATAGAAGACCACCTGGATGACGACAGAGCAGTTAGCGTCGTGGAACCTTCGGATGAGAATAGAAAAGAAAACCTCAACACAAGCATGAACTGGATACGGAATGAACTAAGAGCAATGAAGGACCAGGACCAGGAAATCGCTAAGCAACTCATTGCAATACGCCTTGAAATTCAGCGCTTACGACTTCAGAAAACTGTGGTCAGTCACAAAACTATTCTGGAAAACATGGCAATGGACACCGAAGAAGAAAAAGAGTGGTTCCTCGGAGACATTGAACCTCCAGCTCATCTCCAGTTCGTGGCAGAGACCAAGAACGCTTTCCTAAGGGATGCTGGGCTCACGAAACTCAATATCACAAACAGGAGGTTTTCTTTGAGATAAATTCGCCCCTATCAACCATAAAAAAATTTGATATGGGGGTAAGTCTACCTTCAATGTTTTTTGAACGTTTTTTATAAGCATATGAAAGTTAATGGACTGATCTATGTAAGATATTTTGGCGTTGAAATGTGTTTAACTGTAGGCAAATGTTTTACTTAGCTGTCTTAAATAGCTTTATATGGTATTTACAAACATTTTTGTACATATGTGCATCGCAAATAAAACGTGGGTTTTGTATTTGATATTTAGAGGTCAACATGTTGAAAGGTTATTTATAAGATACATAGGTAATCGATAGCAGCAACAGACCTGAAGTATGAACTCAGAGGCAATATTAAAAAGGCTATTGCCATACACTTCGCGAGGCAAAATGCTGACACTTGCACAATAATTGATTCTTGGGAATTGTGGTTTGCAGTATAGAGGAAACCATGGCGAAAGAACTGAGAACTCCTCACTCAAATCGAATTTTCTTATGATCGGCTGCTCATTTCATTATAAACTATCATATAATGGCACAGAGCTTTTTCTCGTAAGAGGTAAAACAATTGTAAGACGAAAGTGTTAACAAACTCAAATAATTATAAGGCGATGAAAAATTTTGTTTAATAAGGAAGGATTCAGAAACCAACGAAAGCCCAAAAAAATTGAAGCAATGTTGCAACAACTCTATGAGAAATAAGGATTGTTTTAAATTGTACGACTTATTTAACATTAATGAAGATGGTGAAAAAACATTGAACAAAGCACAAGTAAACAAACAAACGTCGTGGTTATTTGAACACCAAAAATAAAAAACCATCTGTTGAGTAAACATGAAACATTTAAACCATCACATCTCTCAATCAACCTTTTACATCAACTTAACAACCCATAACCTCTTTTCATCAACCAACGAACCCATCAACCCATCCCACTGACCCATCAACTCATCAACTCTTCCCAGCCACCCATCAACTTCCCCACCAGCCATTCAACACTCGCTGTGAGTACCGAAAATCCATACATAAAAAATAAGTAAATAAATAAATCAACTTTACACTGTTATTCCAATGAGAACAGTTTAAATCAACAATACATGGAACCACGCTCTCAATTCTTAACCAACCATCCACCATAATTGCGCCCATCACAATTCTGATGGACCATCGTCAATACTAAGTCCCTTCCGCATGTCGAGAACGAAATAGTTGGAAGTTAATTGATAACAATCGAAGTATATAAGGTTAAATATAATGGGTCAGTGCGGTGTATATGCTCAGATCAACAGACCAGTTGTTTTCTAGCTTACTACAATATTATTAAAGAAGTCTGTGTATAGCCATTTTCGTCTTTTCAGATAGTCTGTGCTGTACTGTTCTGTGATCTGTTTTTGTCTTGTTGTTGTAAGACAGAAGGGTAAAACAGCTCAAATTCACTCTGCATATTCCACTCTGTTAATAAACTTATTTAAAAATAGCATTCATCTTTAAATTTCTGATCCAACTTTAAGATGCGCGTGATGCCTGTAAAATGCAAGACTGATATCACGTTGCCTCCTTTCATGCACGCAACGCGCATGGGGTGACACCGTGGAGGTCATTACGTTATTATTTGTCATAGAAACTCGCTTTGAATAATTCCGATTCAGAATTAATTTCGATTTACGTTAGCAGTCATCTACGTAAGAGTGTTTCAGTCCATTAAATGAAAAGTTAGACTATGTGCTCGGAAGAGTATCGAAGAAATTTTGAGCCACAATTTATTTAAAAAACGTTGTATTAAACGGGAATTCAGAATTTAAAATGTTGGAATAAATGTTGAGTTAGAATTTGCGTCCAGTCAAATGTTGAACCAAGGCTTGAAAAAAACGTTGATTTGAACGTTTGGCTGAAACTTACAAGAAACATTGAAATCAATTATAGAAAAACATTGTTCATTGAAACATTTAGAGAAACCTTCGTACAAACTTCCATCTAAATCCTGAATTCAACAGTAAATACGAATAAACAACAAATAAACACACAACAACATTTTTTGTTGTTGCTCGAAAAAATGGTTAAACCAGGAATTATACTATATAACAACTAGACAGTTCTCGTGGAAATTCCACGATTTAGATTTGATTACTTTGTAGGTATTATCTATATATTAATACGATTGTAACTATGTATCCATGTGTGTCACACCCTTCATATAATATTATTATTATATGCAACAAATTGCAGTATCTATAATACACCTTGATCATCAACCTCCACTCTCATAGATTACAAGAAATAGTACAGAGTTTGTTGCTTGCTTGGTCCGTGTCTCTGTGACGCTCTTAAGGATTTAGATAGGAGGAAATTCGTTAGGGTATACATGTATTGCAAGCATTGTATTGTGAATACCAAAGACACATCCTTCAATGTGGAAACTCCTTCGCAAAGCCTTCGTCCACTGGCAAATCGAACCAAAAATTCACCAAAAAAACCGGGAATTTTTACGGGTAGGTCTACTAGTTTGTTAATAAGGGCCATACAGAAAAATCCACTATATATGTAATAATACAGAGTTTGTTGCTTGCTTTCTTGGTCCGTCTTTCTGTCCCTCTCTTAAGGATTTAGATTGGAGGAAATTCGGTACGGTATACATGTGTTGTAAGCATTGTATTGTGAATACCAAAGGCACATCCTTCAATGTGGAAACTCTTTCACAAAGCCTGCGTCCACTGGCAAATCAACAAAAAAATTCAGTAACCATTGCGTTAATTTTCACATGTGGGTCTACTATTCGTTAACTTGCACAATTTGTTGGCATTTTTGGTTCTATTCCAACTCAATACATGTTATGCTGCTAAACTATGACCTGTAATTATTGATTTCAGATATCTGAATTTTTTCAAAAAATGCATAGGGAAAATTTTTACGAAATTTTTACGGTATTTGGTCATTGTTTTAGAATTGTATGAAACTTTGTACAACACTCAATTAGCGATTGGAAACAAGAAAATATTATTCCAATGCTGCAAATTTCAGCTGGTATGTTACCCATCGGTCATAGGAGCCTGTGTAGAATAATGCACCTCATTTTTTGTTACCCCAACATCTCTTATTGATTTCATATGAGATCCCTGAGTAGAATTTAAATTTGTGATCAAATTAGCAATATTTATACGTATCTAGCCATCATGCTGAATAGATTAGGTATTTTTCCTCAATAATCTTCCAGTGTTTGATAATCTGTGAGTTCTAAAAGGGAGAAATATGAACAGAAAAATTAAAAAAAAATTGACCCAAAACACCGAAATGATAAAAAAGATTTAAATAAATTATATTATGGGAATTAATATTATAGAAAGCGATTAAATAATCTAAAAACATGTAAATTTTGCTTATGAAGTGTCAAAACATTAGTATATATACTATAGGCAGAGGGAGAGTTTTTAATACTTGACTGATCTGGTATGACGCATGAGATGACTGGGATGAGGTTATACAGCATGAGAGACAAGCGTCTCAACTTGTTTACACCATCAGAAAACTGAATACTGCTATTATACCTGTAATTACCATTACCATCTTCATGTAATTGACACTACCATCTGCTTGTAATTGACACTACCATCTGCTTGTAATTGACACTGCCATCTGCTTGTAATTGACACTACCATCTGCTTGTAATTGACATTACCAACTACTTGTAATTAACACTACCATCTGCTTGTAATTGACACTACCATCTGCTTGTAATTGACACTACCATCTGCTTGTAATTGACACTACCATCTGCTTGTAATTGACACTACCAACTACTTGTAATTGACACTACCAACTAACACTACCATAAAAACAAATGATGTTACTAGATCTTGAACTATTGCAGAAAAATACCTCAAAGAAAGAAAAGAAAGCTTTGTATTTCAGTGCCAACAAGGAGGTGCAGGGTACCCGAATATTCAAAAGTTCACAAACGTACTCAAGCACATGAAAATAATATAAAAAAGTTGGAAGAGCAACTTGAATGTTCAACTCCAGTAGACATATTTGAAGAAATATTTTCCGAATAAATGTTTGAGCTTATCGTCAAAGAAAGAGTTCGTTATGCGACTGTAGGTAAGAACAAACCCAACACCTCAATAAACTCAGATGATATAAAATCATTCATTGGAGTGTTAATATTTTCTAACACTCATCACCGTGGGAAACACACTACTGGTCGAATAATGAAGACTTAGGAACACAAATTGTGAAGAAGGCAATGTGAAAATCGAAATTTCAAGCAATTTAAAGTATTATTCATCTCTGCACCAATGAAGAAGCTGAGACTAATAAACACGATAAAGGTTTCAAAATAAGAAAACTGCTTGCAGCTGCACAGGAATCATTTATGAAGTTGGATATTGTTGAAGAACACGTTACTCTGGCTAAAATGATAGTAAAGTATTACAGCCGTAACGCTCTGAAACAATTCATTAATTGTAAATGTACAAGATTTGGTTATAAGCCTTGGGCATTTTGCGGTGTCTCTGACTACAGGTACAATTTTGATCTTTGTTGCGGTAAGAGCTCTTTTAATAATGAACGTGCAGATTTACTAAATCCTTGAATCAAAAGTTGTACTGAACATACTTTATGCTGTAGAAGAACCACCGTCACATACTGGGTTTTTTGATCATTTATTCACTGGCTATGAATTATTAGTAACTCTTCGCAACACTGGCTTCCAAGCTAATAGAACAGTGCTTGAAAACAGGCTAAACAAATGCCCTGAAAACAGGCTAAACAAATGCCCTGAAAACAGGCTAAACAAATGCCCTGAAAATAGGCAAAACAAATGCCCAGAAAACAGGCTAAACAAATGCCCTGAAAACAGGCTAAACAAATGCCCAGAAAACAGGCTAAACACAAGCCCTGAAAACAGGCTAAACAAATGCCCTGAAAACAGGCTAAAAAAATGCCCTGAAAACAGGTTAAACAAATGCCCAGGAAACAGGCTAAACAAATTCCCAGGAAACAGGCTAAACAAATGCCCTGAAAATAGGCTAAACAAATTCCCAGGAAACAGGCTAAACAAATGCCCTGAAAATAGGCTAATAAATGACCTGAAAATAGGCTAAACAAATGCCCTCTGATAGGATTAAAAGAAATGAAAAAGGTAAAGAGAGGAACATAAGACTACCAATTCGACACTAATGAAGGAATTCTTTTTGGTAAAAGAGTTGGACAATACATGTGTAACTGTTGAAACTAATTATGATACACTTGAACGCTTACAAAAAGTGCAACGTTGGCACAAGGAAAAGAAAGCAAGAGGTTCAGTTTCACAATCTAATGTGTTCAAAAACTACTCTACATTCATAGGCTGTATTAATAAACATGATTGGTTAATCAGTAAATCCGCAACATCAATTCGAGGTAAGAAGTGGTATTGGTCACTTTTCACTCGCATAGTAGGCAGGTCAGTAGTGAATGCATATATTATATATGAATTGATTCACACTGACGATAAAGAACCTGCTGCTTGTAATGATCTAGTCTCGTTTAGAAGAGACATATGCAGGTCATATTTGAAACTAGCTTGCAACAGGCTTCCACTAGGTAAACAGCGATAATGTCCAGAGCCCTCACGAAACCCTCCAGACGTTCGTTTTGACTCCAGAGGACACATCATTCTGAAACGAGCTAACAAAGAAGGTGTCAGGCCAAACTATGCACTGCTAAGCCTAGGACATATTGCTCCAAATGCAATGTTGCCTTGTGGGTAGGCTGTTCCTCTTCCTATCATCAGAAAAGTTACTGAAGTTATGAAGTAAATTGAAATTCGTAATACCGATGAAGAAGCACAAATGAAGGGAATTATAAGGGAATTTTGATGTATATGTTGTTTATTTCGATTGCATATTGCTTAAATTGATATAAATAGTTTATTATTGTTTATTTATTGTTTATTTTGATTTATATATGTATTGTTTATTTGTTAGGTATGGATTTTAATTTTTTCTACATTATATGCACTTTTATTTGTGACTATGAGTAACTATTGTATTTCTAATTATCAATGAGTGTTTTGATACCATATCATCCCATTGATCTCAAATGAGATCACTCCATATCTCGTTTATTTTAAAAAATAAAGAAATTCTGATCATTGCAATGTGTTTAGATGCCAACGTTATGGTAAAATTTTGAGAATCATCAGAAAATTCAAAATTCGAAAACCATTGAACAAAGCAAAACAAACGTTCAACTAGGCGTTTAAAATTACTTTCATACTAAAACTTCACTGAATACAGAACTAAACTTTAACTACCTATCGTTATCGTAGCTAGATGACTCTAATGTAAGCCTTTGTACTTCCAACAGTTTGTACTGAACCAAGCATAATATAGGTGCAAAATCAACCCACGCTGAAATTACGCATCTGGAAGCACTTTAATTCCCCGGTCGGATTGCGTTGAACGTTAAGCAGTTCAGTGCAGATGTTGTACTGAAGTATTGCTGCAGCAAACAGGCACTGTCTGAAGCACAGGCAGAGCTGTAACTCACACACAGCCGCCCTTTGAAACTAAGTCCGCCGTGACAACTGCCAGTTATGCACGCCAATGTATTGTGCGGTGTTGGGAGACCTCTAGGTGCATTTCAAAAATGCGTTATGCACGTAAACATATTGTACACAAGCACAGTGTTGGGACTCTCTAGGTGCATTTCAAAAATGCGTTATAGAAAAATGAGTTATTCTCTGAGGAATTGGAATTCTGTAGAAATTTGGTAAGATATTTCTGCTGAAGGCTTCAGTTTTTTAACGTAGGACAGTTGCAGGTGGTTTGGATCTCTTGCTAAAGTCACCGAATTAGTTTCAAGTAAAATAAGGGGCCCATTATTTTTGTGATGTACTTCTCCATCAAAAAATGACCTTTTCATTTTGAGTTATTCGCTAACTTCATCAACACTGACGACATGTCGGCAGCGTGTAACACTGGTATGATGGATGCACTATAATTCTACGCCGAAATCGTATGCATAATTTCGAAGAAATTTCCAGTGATCAAAAATTTATGTTGAGTGGCGCTCAGCCACCTTCCCTACGAGCAACATAGCAAAAATTTGTGCACATGGAGCACTTAATATTTTAAAAATACATGTAATATTATGTTTATTAAATCATACGAGTCATGTGCAGTGAAAGGAAAATGCAAGAGCTTTAGAGATCAGTAAAATAAAACATATCTCGTTTTGTTGCAAGCTGCAGTATGAGAGGAAAATAGATTTTAAATTTATCTTACTTAGTATACATATGTACATAAATTAACTGAGCATATTGATACGGTGGAGACATATCGGGAAAATAATGTACACTTACGCGGCTAAAAAGGATGTGAACAGTCAAATGCATTAGAAATTGTGCTACGTCGTTAACTTTATATCTAATTAGAAATGAATCTAAAATAATATATTAGCAACAATAAAAACTATAGAAGCCCGACACTAATCATTCTAGTTGGATAACGTAAACAATAGCTATATTCAATTTCATATATCATCTATGCCTGAATGAAATAGTGTTTCTTGATTTTTTTCTTTGTTAATGTTGTCACACATTGTAACCTTTATTTTTTGCATATCGTATCCCCTAATTTTGTTACATATCGTAACATCTAATTTTGTTACGTATTGTAATACCTAATTTTGTTACATACCATAACATTGTCGTGGAATTTACCGGTTATTTTCAATCAGGTGCAAGCGTCAACAATGTAAGAAACAATCGAGATCGAAATAAAGACGAGGTCGATTATTGCAGTCATCAAGGCAGATCACACGGCAGTCATCAAGGCAGATCATCGGTATCACTACCTCCCAACAAGTACGCTTGGTTGCGTATGGTAGACATCACAATGCTGTGCAACTTCTATGCAATCTTCTCGCTCAGATAAAACTCTTTCTTGTCCTGTAAAAATAGATAAAATTATATGTCATGTATTTGCGTTTCATAAAAGAGACTTTGTATACATATATATTTGGTAAGTTTTCATCGTATATTCTACATTGTTTTATGTTATTATGTATTGAATTACATGAATATTATGTTTGACTCGTCAATTTGACATGTTATATTGACTTTTTTTCATAGTATGTTGTATTTTCTATATCATTTTCTGAGAAATGCATTGAAGTCTAATTAGTCCTGAAGTTCCTTCTATGAACCTGACTAATGAAACCTAAAAACTACTCTTCTATCGAGTTGTACACTTATTGTAACAGATTCTCTTAGTCATTATACAGTTATGCGTGAGATCGTTTCAGTTATGTCACAATTATGTAGAAAATCGTTCTAGTTATGTCACAATTATGTATAAAATCCCTCTAGTTATGTCCCAGTTATGTAGAAAATCGTTCTAATTATGTCACAATAATATAGAAAATCGTTTCAGTTATCTGAGAGGAACATTCTTAACTCTGAATGTATGCTACAGTTCAGTATTTTAAAACTATACTTCGTTTAACGTCATTCATTTTTACCCAACGCTTTACCCGCTAATTTTCCCCAAAAAGAAAAATTTTGAACGTGTCTGCAACGATGTAAAAAACACGATGGAAACATGCATTTTTGTCAAATTTTCAAAGACTGTTCCTACCTCACTCCAAACCATTGAAATCGCCTTCTTTTCCTCAAACAAAGCTCCAGCAGCTCTACATACTTCATTCATAAACTTTTTTCCTAAAACCATTCTTCCAGTATCTCAAATTCTGCATAAATTATTTCAAGTTTGCAAACGCCGCGCTAAAAGACGTTGATTCATTGGCAAAAGTGTTTCTTCCTTGTTCTTGGGACGTACTACACATTGAGGGAAGATCCCTCGTTTTTCCCTCGTAACTGCGTCTTGTAATTAGAGGGCAAAGGAAGAAAGGAAATTAGAGGGCGAGCTAAATTGCACTGAGGAAAGAGCAGGAGAAAGAGAGACAGAGTCGTGTCTCACATTGTCTCATTGACGTTAAATGAGAGACAGAGTCGTGTGTAATTCAGTGTCTCACACTGTCTCATTGACGTTAAATGAGAGACAGAGTCGTGTATAATTCAGTGTCTCACACTGTCTCATTGACGTTAAATGAGAGACAGAGTCGTGTGTAATTCAGTGTCTCACATTGTCTCATTGACGTTAAATGAGAGACAGAGTCGTGTATAATTCAGTGTCTCACATTGTCTCATTGACGTTAAATGAGAGACAGAGTCGTGTATAATTCAGTGTCTCACACTGTCTCATTGAAGTTAAATACTCCAATAGACTTGAATTATAGGCTCCATTGTTTCACAAAGAACCGAATAGTATTTGTATTGTGTCTTGTGGAAAGAATTAACTAACGTGTGTTAATTTTTACATGTACTGGCAGTCGCATGTATTGTTTCAATTGTGTGGGTAAATAAATGCCCTGTTTTTATTTATTAAAGGTAATGGTTAAATCATCCGCATAAAGGCTGCAAAAGTGAAACAATTTTCGAATTAAACTTTTTATTATATTTAAATTAAGATGCACATATACGTATATGCATGTATGTCATATATGAATATACATGCATGTAAGTAATATATATATATATATATATATATATATATATATATGTATATATATACATATGTATATGCATATGTACACATATCATAATTTTATATAAATGTACATATACAAGAGCATGAAAGTTATTAATCTAAAGAAGGGACCTTGCTTCGTGCAAAAAAGTGTACCATAAACATACTGAAGTAAGCATGTGACACTCTTGTACGAGTCCTGCATACAAACACCGTGTAACATAAGCGAGCGCTCATTGCATTAGATGTGTGAACTTAATGAGATTTTCAATACAGGTATTAAAAAAAAATCCAGACTTGCAGCATCTAGACTTATATGATAGTATCAGGACTTGTAGTATCTAGACTTTTAGTATGAAAACTTGTAGCACCAAGACTTGTAGTATCAGGACTTGTAGTATCAAGAATAGAATAGAATAGAGTAGAATGAGGCTATAGGAACGAACCTTCTGGTCCATTTTTGGGTCGGATAATTACTTCGATAATTATTCGGTTGTTTACCCAAGTCCCATGCCGTATTTCTAGCCGCGTCAACCATGTCGGTAGCGGGATTCGAACCCGGCTCTTTCCGCTCGCAAGTAGATTTGCTCTCCAGTCGACCAAGCTGGTGGTTAGTATGAAGAATATACGTATTTACACGAGCTAAAAGTAGTTCAAAGGGTATGTCAATTCTACTGAAATACGAATAGGAATTTCATCATTTACACAATTCTGTTTTCACGTCGTAACTAAAAACATGTGATGGTTAAAATTGTTTTAATTTTAGTTTTTCTGAAAAAAAGTCATTTTAAATCTACACGAGATCAGTTGGCATAGATTTCGATGACAAGTACAAGAAAATTTCTTTCATTCTGTCTCTATACACGAAGAGAAATTTTTTCAATTCAGAAACAGAAGCAGTAGAGAAAGAAATAATCAATCTAAAAGTGAGTGCTCATTATAGTGTCAGATATCGTATCTTCCAGTTTTATTTCCTGTAATTTGTTCACTTTTTCTTGAAGTTGTCAAGAATTTCGTTTGCTAAGAATGGCATCAGTTGAAAAAATATTAATTTAATTTTGTTTCAATATCTATATTTTTAATATCGAGGATACAGGTCAATTTTACACTTAGTACATACATCTCTAAAATAACAGCTACTTTAAGTTGCAGATTTCTAAGGTTTAAGTCTTGCAAAGCTCATAGTAGAAAATGCTGGCGCCCGCACAATTGTCGTTCGTGCTGTGTGAAGTGCAGTAGTGGCTGGAGGAAGTCAGAGGAATTGCGATGCTCTTCCTTTGAACGAACTTCCTCCTTGTGTGCCTCCCCATGGTGCAAGTAGAGGAAAGGTATATTATTTATTGTGTACACATATATTGAAGTTTATAGAAGGTTCTAAGAGCGTACGTTTACCAAAACTTGATATAACTCACTAGAAATGACGCATTAAATCGTTAATAAAGCATTGAATCATATATAGTTTTCAATTTTGTTCAGCACTCCTAGTATTTTTTAAGTATTCTAACAATATGTACATGCGTTATTAAACTAATTATACGTACGTAGTGTGTACATATAAATATTCCACACCCCTGGAATGTTATCGTCCATGAAGAAAGAAAGTACATTTGTATAGTTGTGCTATTCCAGCAGCAGCATTCCAAAAAACGAAAATAATAATTTTTTTGATTATTTTTTGTAATCCAAATCCAGAAGTCGAATGAACCCATATTATATTCCTGGAATAGTTTCGGAATCATTCATAACATTCCCCTAATGTAACAGTAATTAATCTAATCATACAGCATTAAATATGATTTCAGCATTAAAGTTAAATACAAGCTTGTTTTCGATTGAAACACACAACGTTGTTTTAACAATCACGTCTCGATGATCTTTCATGTACAATTACTGCTCTGCGCTTGAGTTACACACACCAGCTACACTCAAAATTCAACCACGAACCACGAACTGTTCAATTCGTAAATAAATCAAAGGGCAATCAAGTGAAGAAACTTTACGTGTCATTCTCATAAGGAATAAAGAGGGAGAAAACGTCGGTAAGTAACACATGGTTTCCTGTCTTTCATTTAAATGCCTGCAAATCAGTTGGCCGAACAGACAAACACCACACACTTGAGAGCCAAATTTTGTGTGGTGCCTATTCTAATAAGCCGTTACAAAACGGCCTGAGTACTGACCACACCTAGCATTTTTCCGGTGTTTTGATCACACAAACCAATGTAAAAGTGGAGTTTTCAGTCACGACAGCATACAGATATTTCCACGAAAAAGCGCGTATTAATGGGGGTCTTTTGCTTCCATATCTTGAAATTTTTACGATGAAAATGTTTGGTTTTCATGTAATAATCTTACGACTTTACGATGAGAAAAAATTTGGGGTTCGGACAATGCGCTTAAGATTTTGCGATAACTCATCTTGTTTCCATATAACTATCTTGAAATTATACGATAAAATCTCATTTCCGTGTAATAGTCTCAGGGATTTGCAACGGAAACACCTATTTCTATATAACAATCGTAATATTTTAAAATGAAGATCTAGTTTCAATATAACAATCTAAAGACTCTACGATTTACAAAAACATCTGTTTCAATAAATGAAACAGAAAATGAAAATGCAGTTTCATAACTTTTCCACTCAATCTTGCACTCTTTGCAACAGACGCAATTTTTTTACTTTTTCTAATGACTTGTACGACAATTCATTCAGATCTGTGGGTAGAAACAATATACCGATCTCTAATACCGTTTAAAATTCAACTATTCAATCTTGAGAAATCCATGTAAAGCAAAACAAAGCTTACAACGTATTTTACGACTACTTAACAATTCTTTAATTATATTTTCATCTTTTAGCATTAAAATTTTGAGTTAATGATAATCTATTCACGCAGTTAATCAATTCAATTTGTTAATCAATAGCCAAACACCTTTGGTATAAAATTATTTTCTTTTGTTCATCATAATTATCAGTAATTATCAGTTTACTCGTGAGTTATCCGTCATTAATTACTCGGATAAATCTCCTTACGTAATGATAATGATAATCGTATTTATTATTTTCAAATTTTGTTCCTAAATTTGTAATTCACGTATGTTTTCATTCGTGAATTCGAAACCAGTTTTACTCAGAAACTTCCATTCGTAATTTCTTAATCATTCATTGTTCGTAAAGATTCATCCATAACCCGAAATCGTTCGTTCTTAGTAAGTTTCTATTTATAAATGTTTAAGCATTCACCGTTCGTAAATTTGCATCAGTAAATTTCTAAAAATCGTTATTCATAAATTTTCCACTAGTCAATCATTAGTGAGTCACAATTTCCCCAATCCTAAATCTCTGAAGATAATTCCAGACTTCCGGACGTGAAGGCAATGCCTGAACACCCTGTCCGCATTCTGGAAAACATGGAACATCTTTTGTATTACTGAAACTGTGATACAACGTCCGGTATTGCTGCTCTGGCCAGTACTTCGATTTATTGCAGCTCTTCCGCCCAGTACTTCGTTCTAGTACCACTGTCCTGACAGGTACTTCGTTCCGGTATCGTTATTCTGGCCGGTATTTCGTTCCAATACAGTTGTTCTGGCCGGTACTTCGTTCCAGTACCACTGTCCTAGCCGGTACTTCGTCCCAGTATCGTTATTCTGGCTGGTACTTCGTTCCAGTACCACTGTCCTAGCCGGTACTTCGTCCCAGTATCGTTATTCTGGCCGGTACTTCGTTCCAATACCGCTGTTCTGGCTGGTACTTCGTTCCAGTTACGTTATCATGCCGGTATTTCGTTCCAGTATCGTTATTCTGGCCGGTACTTCGTTCCGGTGCCTGGGCAGCGCGTGGAGGGAGGAAGGATTGGTGGTGGAATATGGAGGAGCAGCGAAAACATCATGAGAAAAACTGTGATTCTGTGGTTAGCAGCCGAGGAAGTGAGTAATAGTCATCACCATGATAATGAACCGCCACCATCAGTATTGGTCACCATAAGTAGCGGTCACCATAAGTAGCGGTCACCATAAGTAGCGGTCACCATAAGTAGCGGTCACCATCAGTAGCGGTCACCAT
>VCRD01003130.1:51992-68121 GCA_006783055.1 Trinorchestia longiramus
CGTTCAACTTTTGCAGTTGTGGAGTTAAACTTTGTTTCTGCGGTGTTCAACTATAGTTTGGTTTCGATGAGTTTTTCTGGGTTTGAATTTTTTTCGCATACACTATGTCTCCCACTGCATGTTTTTTAGGAAATTTATCTGAAAAATATAAACGCGGGATTAATATTGCAGAAAAAATGTTACGCAGAGAAATTTTTTACGATTATTGGTTTCTGATTTCCGTTTGACTTCGCTTCTTTTTTCATGAAAATTATTTTTATGGGTTACAACATTTTGCCATTCGTGGTTTAATTAGTCTATTTAATTTTATTTCAATTACATCTAACTATCAATCTCATATTCTTCAGGAACAAGAAATCATTTATTTTTGTCATGTGAACCAAGTTTGAAAAAACGGAAACTTGGTTTAATTTATTTCAAATTTTACAAGCACATTATCGATTTCTTTACATTTTCACGAACCAAACTTATTTATATCATGAACAATCAGTGTCTTTCGTTCCCATCACAAGTTTCCTCTCCCGTATATTTTTCTATGTTCCATCCTGTCTACCTACGAAGTCTGTGTTTTTCTTCGACTTTATTTCTTTTCTCTGTTTTACCTGCAAGATTGTCTGGTGCTTCCTGTTGTGTCCCCTAATTTCCCCCCAAACACAACCCCCAGAACCCCCTGCACACCCCACTTCCGTTGCAACCACGACGATGTGTCTAGCTCTCAGTACGTTGACCCTCCTATCTTTTTTTACCAATCATCTCTTTCTATAACCGCGTAAGCATTCCTAACTTTCACGAGGTTGTATCCAAACACCATGTCACAATTTTTAAGCCCCTTCGACTTGTTATGTTTATTAACATCGATCAGTGTACATGACGGCTAGATGGAGGAATTAAATTTGTTCAGATGAACGCAGGGCTTGAATGAAGTTCAGGAAGCGCGCGACCGCAGCGAAGTGCTGCTTCGCGCATGCGTGGAAGCCGTCTTAGCTCACGCTCTCACGCTGTACTACGAATACTACGAGTATTCGTACTACTACTATACAAGCTGTCAACTACGAGTATTCGTACTACTACTACTATACAAGCTGTCAACTACGAGTATTCGTACTACTACTACTATACAAGCTGTCAACTACGAGTATTCGTACTACTACTACTATACAAGCTGTCTACTACGAGTATTCGTACTACTACTACTATGCAAGCTGTCAACTACGAGTATTCGTGCTACTACTACTATGCAAGCTGTCAACTACGAGTATTCGTACTACTACTACTATGCAAGCTGTCAACTACGAGTATTCGTACTACTACTACTATACAAGCTGTCTACTACGAGTATTCGTACTACTACTACTATGCAAGCTGTCAACTACGAGTATTCGTACTACTACTACTCTACAAGCTGTCTACTACGAGTATTCGTACTACTACTACTATGCAAGCTGTCTACTACGAGTATGTTTACAGCCACAGTAGAACAGTACACTGTACATGTTCCGATGATAGTTTTGGCTACATGTAGGAGTTAGTTAACTAGAATTTTACTTAGCACATGAGTGGTGTACACAAAATTGCAAGTTTTTTACGCTGATTTGGTTCATGTTTGAATGTTAACTATCGAGCAACGCTATGAGCAGAATGTGGTGGAAACATTTCATGTTTTTGGTGATAAGTTAATGTTCATTTCATACAAATTCATCTTGCTTAAATACTTATCTATGCCCCCGTTTTGGACTGCTGAGAGACTGACAATAATAAACATATCTCAAAAATACACACTGACTTTCAGAAGGCAATCCAGTATCCATACATTGCAAAACTGATAAAGTGCTTTCAACAGAGATGGAGTTTATTAATGAGAATCTAAAGTACGCATTGGTATCATACATAGCGTACTGAGGTGTAGGATCTTTAAAACAGCACCAGATGTATCATACAAACAAATGCTTCATTATGACTTTTTCATCCCAACTTCATTATGACTGCATTATGCTTTCTTTTCAATTTATTTATCATTTCTTCATTATAACTTCTTTATTGTTTTGTTAATATGACTTCATGAAAACTTTTTCATCATAGCTTCAATATGATTTCTTATATGATTTCTCCATCCTACTTCATGTGCATGAATGTGTACACGCAATCATATACAGTATATATATTCATATATATGTACATATAAATTGTTTGACATGATTCATTAACCAAAATTAATTCTTAAAAAATGCAAAATTCATTAACATAGACCAATAAATCGACAAAAACTGTCATACGAAATTTAGAGTTTCAAAAAATGTCAAATTTAGAAATAATTAATAATTTCTTTGTATTTTAAATATCTAGTAACCATGAAAACGATCTTTAAGTATGTGCACAACTTGCATAACCTGAATATTGAGCCTTCTTTTTTCTCGATTTTTGCTGATATTTTAATTGCAAAAAAAATCCAATTTACTTTTTAATTTAAAACATTTTCTTGTGCTACTCCTACAATACAAACTAAAGCTCTATAACCTAACTGAGCTGCAGCATGTGTGCACACTCAACATTGATTTCTTATGCTGGATTAGACATAATTATTGGCCAGCATGAACAAACTTGTGTTTAGCATTCTCCTACGTCATGCACTCTTCCTTTCAAGAAGCCGTACATCACAAAGTTCAGGGTTCAAATTTAATCATATATTTTATGTCCAGTGTATGGCATACTTCTGTATGATGTATGACGGTCAATGTCGGTAAATGAGTATAACAAATGGCAACAGGAACGAGCCGATGGATCCATTCTTAGGTTGTTACCCAAGTCCCATGCCGTCTAAAGTTACGGCATGAATCACGCAAAGCCACGTCAATCACACACAAGCACCTCAATCATGCACAGGCATTTCAATCACACACATGAACCTCAATTACGCTCATTTACCAGGATTAAAAAAAACGTAGAAACAGTAACAGTCAGACTCACAATCGTAATTTTTTACGAAATAATAACCGTATTCCTGTTACCTCCACTTCCAGACGTCTTTTCTAACGCATTACTCTCTTCAAATTTGTGAGAGTCACGGCCCGCCTCCCTTGCTCTCCTTTTCTTCCAATTTTCCGTACTTTCTTCGTATTTTTTCCGTATTTTTTCCTATGTCTGGAAGTGCAAGCGCTCACTCCGGCGTAAAATTCTAAATGTACGTGATCGGCATCGCCGACGGTCTCGGTGTTGCCACGCCGCTAGAAAAACCGCTAAAACTTCATGAAAACAAAACCGCTAAACTTCTTAGGAGTTTTTCGAAATTCCGCTATAAATCAGTCTGGGTGCATTCCTGCGAAACTGAATTCATTTATGGACCAGTGGAATTCGTGAAGCGATAAAATTTGAGACGATGGTTAAATCATTTGCAAAATGTACGAACTTTATACATATATAATCTCGTTCGCAATGTAATGACAAGTTTTATTTGGAAAATATAGAATAAGCAATGCGGCTGCATTACACGTAATGACCCTGTATTATAAGCAATGTTCTTACATTATACGCAATGTTCCTGTATTATATGCAATGTTCTTGCACTGTACGTAATGTTCCTGCCATATATACAATGTTCTAGCATTATGTGCAATATTTCTTCATTATACGCAATGTTCTTTCATTATATGCAACGTTCTTACATTATATGTAATACTCCTGCATTATATGCAATATTCCGGCATTATGTGCAATGTTCTTGTATTAAACGCAATGTTTCTGAGCTAGGAGCAATATTCCGTCTCCCAGACAATGCAGTTGCACCTCAAAACTGGTCCTCCAATAACTGTGTAATGTTGACAGTAACAGGGCAGAACTTAACAACCAGAAAACCACTCGTAATTTCATAAATAGCAGACGATTAGCATCTGCATAAACACATTTGTTGTAATTCAGGCTTTTTATTCTTATTATATACATATATATACTCGTACAGGTATATATACGTATATATGCATGTATGTATAATATTTATTTATTCATTATTCAAAAGCTTGTTGAGAACATGAGTAACTGGCTGTTGGGAACAGCTGTATACGCAGCTGTCATTGCAGCCGGTTTGCTGTGCTTGTGTTTGGTTACAGCTGCTCCCAGCCCTGGTAATAACTGGTTCTTCAACAGCTGTAAAAACTGCAGTAAATAATGCAGTGACTGGTCAGAAGCAACAGATGCATGACAGCTGCCGCCACTGCTACAGTCAGAAGCAGCTGCATATGCAGCTGCTTTAGAACACCAACAGCTGCAACACACACCAGCTGTTGCTCTAACAACAGCTGAACCAGCGAGTAGCAGCTGCCCAAGCAACAGTTGCAGCTGCACAACAGCTGCAGCACTGGAGGTCGTTCACCACACACCAGTTCACCTGCTCACCACACACCAGTTCACCTGCTCACCACACACCAGTTCACCTGCTCACCACACACCAGTTCACCTGCTGGGCAGTGCTGGGAGTCTGTGTAGGCCTGTGTAGGCCTGTGTAGGCCTGTGTAAGCCTGTGTAGACCGGGTTGCAGTAAACATGAGCTCTTGAAGCAGTCACACGAGTCCACACAGCCTCTTTGCTTAAATTCTTCTGTACACACAACTGACGGACTGCGAAATTCAGCCACCAGAGTTACAACACAACGACACAATTTTATGCACACACATGCATCATTAATACAACCCTAGCACACAGACACGCAGACAAACATACAAGACACAAGCACGCAGACAAACACACAGACAAACAAAAATACAAATAAACACACACACAAACACAGACACACACGGCTGCGTGCGTGCAACAGACGCACGTAAGCGTCGCGTCTCTGCTGTTGCCTTGCACGCCTCCTGCGTCAGCACTCAGACAAGCATGACAGGCATGACTGTGTTGTACTGTGTTGTACTGTGTTGTACTGTGTTGTACTGTGTTGTACTGTGTTGTGCTGTGTTGTACTGTGTTGTACTGTGTTGTACTGTGTTGTGCTGTGTCGTACTGTGTTGTGCTGTGTTGTACTGTGTTGTACTGTGTTGTACTGTGTTGTACTGTGTTGTGCTGTGTTGTACTGTGTTGTGCTGTGTTGTACTGTGTTGTACTGTGTTGTACTGTGTTGTACTGTGTTGCACTGTGTTGTGCTGTGTTGTACTGTGTTGCACTGTGTTGTACTGTGTTGTGCTGTGTTATGCTGTCATATAATCTTATGCTGTTTTATACTGTGTTTTACTGTGTTGTGTTATGCTTACTATTAAATCTGGCAAGCATTACGGATTTTATCAGAGTTAAGAATAATATAATTGCAATATACGCGTGTGTCTTAATTCATGTTTAGGGCAATGCCTGTTTCTTATCTTAATTTCTGTTGAAATTCCTCTGTCGTCTAAAATTACACGCTTTGGCTGCTGTCTGAGCTCCGTCTTGCAATCGAATTCTTATATTAAAGTGCACATCACGAGCGTACTCGTACCCATGCATTAACATGCACATCACGTGCGTACTCGTACCCATACATTAACGTGCACATCACGAGCGTACTCGTACCCATGCATTAACATGCACATCACGTGCGTACTCGTACCCATACATTAACGTGCACATCACGAGCGTACTCGTACCCATGCATTAACGTGCACATCACGTGCGTACTTGTACCCATGCATTAACGCACACATCACGTGCGTACTCGTACCAATCAACACGCTTTCATATCGGTCTCCGCACGTTATAATCACCAGACTCCTGAAGACTGCGCTATTTTCAGGAAAAAAATAATATTGCAGAGCAGCGCCGCTGGAATATCAATGAAAGTCGTTGGTACGTAAGAGAAATTAGCCAGAAGACATCTAGGCTCGAGTTCATATTCTGCTCTTATCATAGTTCTGCTTTTCCTTCAGCGTCCTGAGTTATTCTCGTAAATTATTCTTCATTCCTTTTCTGAAAAATTTTCTTCTGGAACCTGAAAAAATTCTTCGTTACTCATCCGAAAATTTCAATTCGTAATACCTTTGAAAGTTTTCTTCCGTAATGCTTATAGAATAAAAACTCATTTTCACTTCACTTTCAATCCCTCGTTGGCATGTACGACGCACAAATTTTTCCGTCCAGTGGCAGTAATTCTTTCTTCCAGTAGTAGAAATTCATCGTTCCAGCAGCAAAAGTTCTTTTTTCCAGCAGAAATTCTGCTTTCCAGTAGAAAAAATTCTTCGTTCCAGCAGCAGAAATTCTTTGTTCCATCAACAAAAGTTTTTTGCTCCAGCATAAATTGTGCTCCCCAGCAGCAAAAATTCGTTCCAGCAGCAGAAGTTCTTCGTTCCAGCAGCAGAAATTCTTCGCTCCAGCAGCAGGAGTTCTTTGTTCCAACAGAAAAAATTCTTCATTCCAGCGCCAGCAATGCTGGCCTGGAAGACCGCGGTCCGGTTCGCCATAACAGCCTTGACAGACCGAGCCTCGCGAGGTCATCGCTCTGGTGGTCGCAGCCTTGCTTTGGCAATCCGCATTCCAGGACGCTGCTGCTGCTGCTGCTGCTGCTGCTGCTGCTGCTGCTGCTGGTGCTGCTGCTGCTGTTGCTGCTGCTGCTGCTGGTGCTAGTGCTGCTGCTGCTGCTGCTGCTGGTGCTGGTGCTGCCGCTGCTGCTGCTGCTGCTGCTGCTGCTGCTGCTGCTGCTGGTGCTGCTGCTTCTGCTCCTCACAAACAAACAGACCTTAACAACAAACGCGACTACAGGCTTGGTAATATAAAAGTAAATGAGAGTGCGCTCCCAAAAAATTTGGACGTGCACACTAATGGACAATATAAATACCCAAATAATAGAGGATTGTAAACTTTCTGTTCCATGTTATTCCAAGTGATCATATTTTTGCAGCTTTGTAAAACCACCTATTCTTAAATATGAATATACCTTCAATATTTTCTCATCTATGGCGTATGTCATACAGGAAATAAAATGTCATTGTTTATATATATTTAGTTTGTAGAATTGTTCATGAATGCTGAATTTAGTTCAAAGCCTTCCCAAGATCCCGAGAATTATTCATTGTTCAGATTAACTGTGTACTGGTGTTCAAAGATATGTGAACTGACATGCCGACCTGCTTCTCAAAATAAGTGTCAACCTGCTTCTCAAAATGAGTGTCAACCTGCTTTTCAAAATGAGTGTCAACCTACTTCTCAAAATGAGTGTCAACCTGTTTCTCAAAATGAGTGTCAACCTGTTTCTCAAAATGAGAGCCGACCTGCTTCTCGAAATGAGTACCGACCTGCTTCTCAAAATGAGTGCCGACCTGCTTCTCGAAATGAGTGTCGACCTGCTTCTCGAAATGAGTGCCGACCTGCTTCTCAAAATGAGTGCCGACCTGCTTCTCGAAATGAGTGCTGACCTGTTAGTCAAAATGAGAGCCGACCTGTTTCTCAAAACTAGTTCTTCCACACACGTCCTGTACGTGCACTTTTTCTTTCATTGTTTGTTTAGTTTCATATTGTACTAATACTCCAGCATACTTTACACTCTATATATATATATATATATATATATATATATATATATATATATATATATATATATATATATATATACATATATACTTTACAACACACATACTTAACATCAGACATACTATATATCGTACATACTTTACATCATACAATCATGCGCTCATCTTGTGCATATTGACCGTCATTGTTGCGAGTGTCTGGCGGACAGAAAAAATCAAATTAATCTTAGGAGGCTATGCCATATAATGTCATGTTGTATGTTGCATGTTGTACTGTGTTGTATGTTACGTGTGGTGCATTATGGTGCCGTAAACTACGTCTCTCATGGCACAGTAAACTACGTCTCTCATGGCACCGTAAACTACGTCTCTCATGGCACCGTAAACTACGTCTCTCATGGCACCGTAAACTACGTCTCTCATGGCACCGTAAACTACGTCTCTCATGGCACCGTAAACTACGTCTCTCATGGCACTGTAAACTACGTCTCTCATGGCACCGTAAACTACGTCTCTCATGGCACCGTAAACTACGACGTACTTGAGACCGTTAAAGAAATTCAGAACTTAAAAGCCGTGCCTCAACTTAGGCTGACTCACGCTGCTCCGGTTACAGATGTGTGTCTGTTTCCAGATAATGTTGTGACACATCTAGTTGTGACACATGTAGTTGTGACACATCAAGTTGTGACACATTTAGTTGTGACACATCTAGTTGTGACACATCTAGTTGTGACACATCTAGTTGTGACACATCTAATTGTTACACATCTAGTTGTTACACATCTAGTTCTGACACATCTAGTTGTGACACATCTGGTTGTGACACATCTAGTTCTGACACATCTAGTTGTGACACACCTAGTTGTGACAGGACGTTACTTCAAAGCTCAGAAATGAGAAAGAACAGGTCACTGCCCTCGTATGCCAGTTACTGTTGCAGAAGCCACAGCCTGCAGAACCAACAGCTTGCAGAAGAAACAGCCTGCATAGGCAACAGCCTGCAGAAGCAACAGCCTGCAGAAGAAACAGCCTGCAGACGCAACAGCCTGCAGAGGCAACAGCCTGCACAAGCAACAGCCTGCATAGGCAGCAGCCTGCACAAGCAACGGCCTGCAGAAGAAACAGCCTGCAGAGGCAACAGCCTGCACAAGCAACAGCCTGCACAAGCAACAGCCTGCAGAGGCAACAGCCTGCAGAGGTTCTGATCTTGTAAGAGTCTGTGGAACGGACTGCTCAGTTAACACAGTTAGGAGAACTTGAATGCGTTGTATATGGTTGACTTCAACTGGATCTTGATAGAAGCCACAGTTTAAAATAACACAGTTACGCCAAGTTAAACGTGATGTATGGTTCAGTTTCACTGGGTTTTGAAAACACTCACAATTTACCAACACAGTTGAGCTAATTTCAACGTTGTGTATAATGAATCCTTGAACACGAAGTGGTGACAGATGTAACAAAGGGTCTTGGAAGGCCATTTAATCTCAAAATTAAACAAACTTGAATAGGATAAATTGTGAATTGTAGCTCAATGGGATTAATTTGTTCATGGAAGAGGCTGCCAAGGAAGCTGTGTTGTGTTTCAGCGTCAATGGAATTTCGAGGAAATAATGGATAATTTTCTTGCTTTGAGTTCGTTGAGATGTTCTTGACGGCTGAGAACGGAAACACGTAGAGCAAGAAAATGATATACAGGTCACTGACCTAACATAAATGTTCAGCTAACTGTTATTTCCGTCGTATTTATGCTACAGTTATGGAGCGCATATGAAAGTTTAAGTGGAACCTTGCGTAAATTAGACTTTGAAGTGCACTCAGGTAAGAATATCTATCTGGCAGAAGAGTAAGATTATCTGTCAGGAGTAGGATCATTTGTCATGTGTAGGATTGTCTGACAGAAGAGTAGGATCATCTGTCTGGAGTAGGATTCTCTATCTGACAGACGGTTGGGACTGTCTGTCATTAGTAGGATAATCTCTTTGACAGAAAGGTAACATCGTCTGCAATTTAAAAAAAAATAATGAGAAAGATTTGTTCAAAATCTTCCGTCAATGAACTAATGTAGGATGAACAGCGAGTGAAATATGCTGGATATTGAATACAAATATACGATGAACTAACATCAGCTATTGCTACGTCAGAAACAACATGAACACAACGATATTGTCTTCGTGATAAATTGATTTAATTTTAGTTGTCGTGCGTGGAATCAATGGGTATGCCCATAAATGAAGTTAAGTAACATACGACACGAATGTAAACATTTTTTTGGCGATTCGTTTCAGATGGCACAAAATTGCAGTTATTTTGGTTCTATTTTCTCAGGTTTAAAGTGAAAACTTCAGTTGTATCTCCAAGTAAAAGAGTACCATGCGCACTGAAAAAGATCTAGAACAAATCAAAAACCTGTTCGGTAAAGATTCAGAACAACATTTAACCAATTCGTTGAAACTTGAACCATGAAACAATACTTGGCTCCTTTCGTTCAGAATTCGAGTATGAGAAATTGGAAAAATGGTTATTTTCCTGAATCAAATTTTACTTATTTTGCTTTGGGAAGTTCATAAACCAGAGAAGCTCGACCATCTCAGAACGTCTGGCAGTTTACAACAGCAGTTCTGCGCAAATGTCTGGCGATGCAGAAACCATTCACTATTTATTTATGAGTCAAAAGCAAAAGGTTTTCAAAAACCTGCTACTTATTCCACTAAGACTTGGCAAGCCTTAGCATCTCCTGTCACAACAAACTTCATTTTCGATGTACCAGACAGTGTGTGCATTGTCATCGAGTTTTCAATTCTTAATGCTATCATCTTTAAGACTAGTGATGATGCTCCCAGCGACAGTTTCCGTCCTTCTTGTGTTGTGACTTGAGGTAGAGGCTCGTAGGGGCACTAGATGAGCTTGATGATGAGGTAATAGTCTGCTTGGTTTACGGTCAAGAGGGTAACTGGCTCAAGGAAAATGTTTGCGTTTTAAATCTTCTGCTGCCCCTGACTTGCATCGAAGCTGTATCTTAATTTGTATTAAGCTCACACGGATTTCAGAACTTGTCAATAAATCGTGTGCTGCTAAGAAAAATTGAACCTTTTTCAATCAGAATCCTTTGATTTTGCATCGCTTTGTCAGGAAGTCTTTTCTTTATTTTGATCCTTGGATGGAACCTTCAATTGTAACTTCCAGATCGTGAATTTCAAGTATATATTCAGATTTTTATGATGTTCACCCATACGCTCTAAACTTGCAGCTCTAAATCTGGAAGTAAATTCTATACCTAGAATCCCTAATTTTAAGCTGAAAGTAAATGGTAATTTGTAATAATTACTTTATAGCTGAAAGAATATATTAGTCATGACTACTCATAGGCTGAAAGAAGATACTAATTATCAGCACTATGCTGCCACTAGTCAACACTTTTTTCTGTAAAAATCACCGCCCTTTTACTTGACCTCGTCACACAAGCACATGAGAAAGTTTTACTATCAATTTCACCTGAGAAGAAAAAATATTATTCATGCCTCTTATTCATGAGATACGCATTCCTTTACGAGGAATTAAACTGATCTACAACTACAGTCCTCTTACCATAAGCCTCTTATTCATCATGCCGGTGCTACTTACAAATTCGTTCATTAAAATTCATATAACTGATGAAGTATTCATATGACCGATGGAGTATTTATTTGACCGATGCAATCAGTCAATAAATTTTGTTAATGTTAATGCAAACGCTGTTGATTTGTGCTCTGGATCACCTTATGAAATTTATCATGCCATCAAAGTTTGTTATCGTGCACGTCCATATCACTTAGGTCAAACTTTGTGCTCTCATGTGCCTTATGATTTATTGCGGCACGTCTTCCTTTATACTTAATGTGTCATACATGAATATTCCATTGTAATAGTGATTACTTTTGTGTAATATTTGGTTTGCGATGATTTTTTTCCTATGGTTCGTGGAAAAACTTATCTCTTCTATGCAGGAAATTATATAAATCTATCGTAAGTCACATTTAAGTATACAACACTGAACTTCATTGTATGGCTTATAAATAAATAATTTTTTTACTGGCCTTCGTCTGGGGTTCCTCGAGAGCTACTTTCTCATCCCAAGTTGAAATTTACAGCGCAATCAATGCCATATTTCTGGCTAATTTGTATAAATTATTGCCCTTGATTTGCCTTCATGAGAATATAATGAATAAAACTACATCAAGAATATTGAACTGGCCAGAACCGTAACGCACATACGTCGAGTTTCTAAACAAATTTCATCTTAATTTGACGCTCTTCAAATCTTCTTTCCCAGACCTGCTGTTGCTAGGAATTTTATGCACATTTCAGGGTTTATTTTCTCTTGTTTTGTGACTGATTCCCAACACGCTTTCACTGAGGAATATTTTATTTCTGACCACTGAACCATTGAGACCCCCACTACTACTGAACTACCTGCAACATGACCATTGAGAACCCCACTACTACTGAACTACATGCAACATGACCATTGAGACCCCCACTACTACTGAACTACCTGCAACATGACCATTGAGACCCCCACTACTACTGAACTACCTGCAACATGACCATTGAGACCCCCACTACTACTGAACTACCTGCAACATGACCATTGAGACCCCCACTACTACTGAACTACCTGCAACGTGACTATTTGGACGCATAACAAGAGTGAAATACCTAGAACTGGTATTAAGATTAGAGTGTTTTAAATATTTAACCAACGTTAGTCATGGAGTTGAAAAACATCGTATAGCATATAACTATAAAAGATACATAATACATACAAATAAAAAGAGTTTAAGGTATTTTAGATTTGGAAAATGTAATACTCTAACAGGAATACATCACTGAACAGTTCGTCCATTTTAGTATGCCAAAATTCTCGACAATGATCAAACTAACACTCTTAACGATGATCAAACTAACACTCTAAACAATGATCAAACTAACACTCTAAACGATGATGAAACTAACACTCTTAACGATGATCAAACTAACACTCTTAACGATGATCAAACTAACACTCTTAACGATGATCAAACTAACACTCTAAACAATGATCAAACTAACACTCTCGACGATGATGAAACTAACACTCTTAACGATGATCAAACTAACACTCTTAACGATGATCAAACTAACACTCTAAACGATGATCAAACTAACACTCTTAACGATGATCAAACTAACACTCTTAACGATGATCAAACTAACACTCTTAACGATGATCAAACTAACACTCTCAACGATGATCAAACTAACACTCTTAACGATGATCAAACTAACACTCTTAACGATGATCAAACTAACACTCTAAACGATGATCAAACTAACACTCTAAACGATGATCAAATAACACTCTAAACGATGATCAAATAACACTCTTGACGATGATCAAACTAACACTCTCGACGATGAACAAAAGGTGAATGACTCCCTTATGTATCATAAATACCATTCCAGTCACGTGTAGAGATGGCATGCAGAGGTGCAGCTCTGGAGTCCAAACCTGGAACCTTTACAACGACAGCAGCCTCAGCCTCATCTCCTATTGTGAACAGTGTAGTGCACGGTTCCATAGTTCATGTTCCAGTTCATGTAGTGCACGGTCCCATAGTTCATGTTCCAGTTCATGCAGTGCACGGTCCCATAGTTCATGTTCCAGTTCATGCAGTGCACGGTCCCATAGTTCATGTTCCAGTTCATGCAGTGCACGGTCCCATAGTTCATGTTCCAGTTCATGCAGTGCACGATCCCATATTTTATGTTCCAGTTCATGTACTGCACTATTCAATACTTTATTTACTCTCAAAGTCTCCTGTCAAAAGTGGTCAGTGTTCACATCATGCAGTTTACCTGGGCCGTTTATTTTGTAGTTTGTTTAGAAAAAATCGTTGTTCGTTCATTATTGACGCTTTCTGTTCAAAAACAATTTAATTTGTGTAGTGCTTTCTGTTGAAACAAAAAATTTACGCAACGCTTTCTGTTAAAATATAATAATTTCCATGTGCCAATTTTTGTAAAAAAAGTAGCAAAATGTACGTGACAATCTCTGCTGACAAAAAATATTTATTGCACATAGAAGCAGCACACCGACACGTGATCCAGTGAGATAATTTCCGAGACTTCAGTACAAAATCGAGTTTCCTTTTTGATTCCGATTTCATATTTCCATCTTGTTCTGTACTCCCACTTCTTTAAAATATGTTTCAGAAAATACCACACATTTCCGGCAGTTATTGAGCATGATTGTGTACACCATCAAAGTCAAAGGCCTGTAATTTTAAAGCCACGTGCTCTCTGTTGGAAACAAATATAGAAGGGGAAACCGCTAGATTTTAAAATTGCCTCAGATCTCACTGCACAGCGACGCACGTGTGCTTCAAATCTGTTCAGCTTCAAAACGATGTCATTTCTATTTTGGGTTGTCGGTAACGTACTAATCGTGGTCGTAGTTATACCCATCGTCCCAGTTAACTTTTTTGGACCCTACAACGCGTCGTATGTGTATCAACATTTCACGTATGTCACTCATTCTTAATCTCTTGTGAACACAAATTACTATTTCTTAACAATTATATTTTAGTCGACATCTTACCTTCGTTGTGTTTTTTAACCCCTTATGAATAATTTGCTGTAGCATCTGCCGACAACAGTCCAATACGCCCTTCATGTTCAACAGCCGTGTACCATTTTATCAGATTTGTTTCTAATGAAGACAACCTGCATCTCTTACGTCCTTGCTTTCACTAAATCATCGATTTCGTGTCACACTACTTATATGCATACATATGCATGCAAGCATCTATACATACCGACACACAAACATGCACCTACTACAAAATCATGTACATACTCATGACGTGTTTTAACGTTCTCAGTGACCCCTTGCGTTCCGCTACCTCGGAGCGTATTTTCGACGATTTCAGCTTGCGCAAGGCTATTGACGCTGGGAATATTTTTAGCGTACAAGGCAGAGCAACGTACGTCGTGTGTACGTCACCAGGTGATGCAGTGATGACGTACACACATCCTTGTAGGACCCACAAACTTTCTCTCCGCACCTTCGAGTCACAAGGACAAGCGGAAGAAGGAGTGTAGCAAAGAATGGAGGCTTGTGAATGGAGATGTTGACTCGATAGCGGGTCATGTTCTGCAGTTGTGCCCCATTGCCACTCTGAGACAAGGTCAAGCGGGAGCTGAAGTGTAGAAAAAAGCATTCATGAATGGACTGGGGTTTCATGGAAAGTCATGATTTCATATAGAAAGGTTATGATTCCTTAGAAATGGGTCACAATTCCACGGAAAAAGCCCGGGATTTTTTAGGAAATGGTGTATGATTCCGTGGAAAAAGTTGGGATGGTACTGAAAAAGATCATAATTCCACGGAAAATATCATAACCTTAGTAAAAATGTCCTGATTTCACAGAATGATGTCCCGAATTATTGCTCGCTACCCATGTATGACCTACATTTCACCTACACACAAACCGCTTCCCACTCACTTCTCTAGCTTTCCATCTACTACCTACGCATCCAACTTAATGACAGGAATTTAGAATAAAATATGAAAACAACAACGACTTGAATCATTCATTCTTGGGTTGCCACCCAACTTCCATGCGCTCTAAAGTTAAAGCATCAATCACGCACAGCCCCCTCAATCATGTACGGGCACCTCAATCTCACACAGGCACCAGAAGTCAAGTAGGATAGCAGGAGGATGGGTTTCATACTCCCAGTCATCAGTTTTTACACTCCTGAAAATAATTTGCTTGGTGATGGAAAGAGTTACAGAGTAACATTCAACAACGGGGAATGTCAAAAAGTGCCTCATCAAGTCCTGAGTTGCAAAAAGATGATTTGCATTGAAAGAACAAAAAAATTATGAATAAACTTTGTTCAAGCAAAGTCACGTCTTAGAGCAAGGAACTTTCACCACGTGGTTGAATTAAACCTTGAACCACAGAAAATTATAGTAAATTGCAGGCGATAGAATGAACAAGGATAGAAATGAGATTGGAAATTGTTCCACGACTTGTGTGTGACACGTAAAGTATTGATGAAGAACATGCAAGAACAAATGTCACGCGACACGAAGAGTTGTGTCACTCCATGTGCATCTAAAGAGCAAAGATAGAAACTATCAAAGAAGTGAAATGATATCAGCTAGGAATTATTTTCACGATTATTCAAACAAGGTCAAATACATGCATTGTAAAGCCCACTGTTATTTCTCTCGATTACATTTAATAAATAAAACATTGCAGTCAGTATTTCTTTAGGGAAAATTAGACGAAATGTTAGTAAACTACACCTGACAACAGCAGAGAAGATGTGATGCATAGTCAAGGCCCTAGCAACACCAGTACATATTTTAACAGTAGAAATTTATGTTCATGTGGACCAGCTAATTCATGTGTTTTTTTATAAATATGAGTCACATGTTAATTGAGATTTCTGGTCTAAATTCCAGGGGTCTGATACAATTTGTTTTACACTATCCACCAGACACTATCCACCAGACACTATCCACCAGACACTATCCACCAGACACTCTCCACCAGACACTATCCACCAGACACTATCCACCAGACACTCTCCACCAGACACTATCCACCAGA